>PVJX010017631.1:0-38011 GCA_004027295.1 Dolichotis patagonum | reverse complement strand
TGTTTCTTTTCTCTGATGGCTTTTAATATTCTGTTCTTATATTGAATTTCTGGGATCTTGATTATTATGTGTCTAGGTGTAGCTCTGTTTGGGTTGTAGGTGGCTGGAGTTCTGTATGCTTCATACTTCTGCATATCATTTCTTTTTTCTATGCTTGGGAAATTTTCCTTAATAATTGCTGTGAATAGCCTTTGTAATTCCTCTGATTTGATTCCTGCTTCTTCATTCACATACTTTATTCTTAAGTTACAGATCCTCTTGTCATCTTCCAGTCTTTGTATCTTTACTGCCTGCTCCCTTGTTATTTTTAAGAGATCTTCCCTTTCATGACCCCACATTGCAAGCCTGTGTTCAATTTTTGCTAGTCTATCTTTGGTTTCTTTTAAGCAGTTTTGCCAGTTTTCTATTGAGTCTTTAGTTTCCTGATAATCCCTTTGAATCTGCTTCATAAATTCTAGGTTTTTTCTGAATTCTTCATTAAATTTTTCTCTCCATTTGTGTTCCTCCATTCTTCTGCCTGTGTCTTCTTGAGAGGTGCCCAGCCCTTCTTTTATTAATCTACTTATCTCTTGTTTAATTTGAATTAATATTTCAGTTTTGGTCCCACTTACGAGGTCTTGAATATCTCTCTTTATGTCCGCTAATGCTGTGTTTGATGTTGCATTTTTGCTGCCCTCAGTCTCTTTTGTATTTACCTCTCCTGGATCAATGTTCTCAGGGTTGGGGGCTGGGAGTGTTTTCTTACTTTTCCCTTTCGTCATGTTTTTGGTTCCTTCCATACAAGTGTACAGTGTAATACCCAGACCCTTTTCTTGTTGTTTAAGGCTCCTCTAGAGGGCGCAGGCTAGGAGCTTTAGCCCTCTTCAATAGGTTATCAGAGATTAGAGCTCACCCACGGACAGTGTGCGCTAGCTCCTCCCTTCTGGGCCAGTCAACCTTTGCAGGCCTTCACTGTATCAGTGTGCACTGATCTCAGGGAAGTAACTGGGTTCCCGCCAGGGGCATGGCCTAGTCCAAGCAGATTCCACCAATCAGCTCGGCGAGGGGAGTAACCAGCTGAAGCCACTTCCTTATGGAGTTAGGGCTGTCCTGCCCAAATCCAACATGTCGTCCAGTTGGTTTCCCCTTTCCCGTGGGAGGGTCTTATTCCCATCACTCACCATGTCCCGGAGAACTGCTGGACTGCCCGACCTCCAACTTCAGCGTGTCTGTGGTGGGAATTCACGGTGCCTCTGGGTGTGTCATGTGCAGTGCCGGTCCCGGCGAGCTGCACACAGGGTGTTCAGCTCCTCGCTCCAGAGGCTCAAGCCAGTCACTTCGGTGTGGATCACTTGTTCAGGTCGGGCGGAATTCAGGCGTCTCGAGGCGGGTGCCGTGCTCGCTGATCTTATCTTCACTAATAGTAGCCCCAGGACCTCTTATTCGAGTGGGTTTTTGCGCTTTAGTTTCTTTCTGGGTTGTGAGAGTCTATCTCTCTCTGCTTGGGTCTCTCCAGGGTGTTTTATTCTGGCATTTGAGCTGTCTCTCTCAGAGAGGGTCTCTCTCCTGCTACCTACCAGTCCGCCATCTTGTCTCTTCTTCATCTGATCATTTTTTTAAAAAATCCTGAGATATTATATTCTTAGAATATTATCACTCTTCACTTGAGTGGCTCAAATAGCGGTAGCCTTTGCAATATGGTTCCCAAAAGAGCTTACATAACTAAGCATTTACAGTTGCAAATACCCAAAATTAAGTATCCAGCCTATGCCATGCCTCACAGGAAATTTGATGAAGGGCAGGAAGCAAATCTGTTCAAAGGGGCCCCCAGGAGTTGTTTTCCTATGATGCTACAACATGCAATAGACGAATCTTGAAAAAACTTTGTGTTTTGAATTGCCCATGTGCTACCTTTATATTCTTATTATCTCATTCAAATAGCCACAAACTCCAAACTCAGTTCATATGCTACACACTTTGTTATCTGGTTGAAAAAACTAAACTTTTCAGTCTTTCAGTATGCATCATAGTCAACATAAGAAAACATTTAAGAGTTTGCTTACCACCTCTTAGGAAAAACTCAGTAATTTGTTACCCAAACTCAGATTCTTTTGAGAGTGAAACGGGCTCTGTTTATAACAACAGAACCGCCCAAGTCAAACCAGAAAATACGGACATGCCGTAGGCCTGTGACAGCAAACTGCAAACCTTTTAGAGCTTTCCATAGTACAAACAGCCCACTGCAGTGCTCATGCCATGGGCTCAGTATCACTGCCCCAGCCCAGCACTGCCCATTTGTCAAAACCAAACAGAAATCCAAAGCATCTCTGGGAACATGGCCCTCTGGGACAAGACTGGTCCTCAGGAGAGAATTAACAGGTATGAAGGTGTGGAAAGAAAGTTTATTTTGTAGGTCAAAGCATCTATTGAAAGGCCAACCCAGAGAAGCCGGCACTGATGGAGACCCAGGCTGAAATAACAACAGTGTCCCACCATGTGGGTGGGAGCCTGGGACAGGAAAGGCAGCCCGGAAACATGAGCCCCAGACAGAGTGGGGACGTGGTCTCAGTCACTGTTTGAACTGGAATCCGAAGGCTGGATGCAGTCGCCTGATCACTCCATGTATACAGCAGGAACAACCACTACTATACAAACACACTGTGTTAACTGGGCAGGACTCCTAGTCAAGAAGAGAGAACACCAACGGTTACAAACCCAGGTATCAGCTAAAAGCACAGCAGATGGTAATTTACCAGAACTGCAACGCAGCATGAGGACTGAATTGTAAGAAAAAGAAGCCTGTTCAGAACCTGAACAGTTACAGGACAGAACTTTAATTGCACTAACTGTATCCCACAGAGGGAGAGAAGCCAGCCTTTCCCCCAGGAGCTGCCCTTGTCCCCAGGGACAGGAGAGAACCAGTTAGGCCTTCGAGGGGAAGGTCGGGCTCCCTGTCCTCGGGGAGCAGAGAAAAGCAGAGCTAGAGCTGACAGCTGTTCTTTTCATAGATGATCTTCTAGTTGCTTTTTTATTCCGAAACAAAAAGCATTTTGCTGAAAAATAAAGCACAAAACACAAAAGACAGCAATAAGTGCGTCCAAAGTAAAGCATGTGAACAAACGTGACACAGCAATAGCTCAAACTCCCTAAGGCTGTCCAGAAGTAGTGTTTTGAAACAATGGCAATTATGATTATAATGATCAATGCTGTAATTGCCTTTAAGGTGTCATCGGCAAATACCAATATCTAAATAAAAATTGAGCAGATACATTAAATGCAAATGAAAAGTCTATACATAAAGAATTACGGTAGAGCTAGAGAACTATTAATTCTAGCACCAAGCAAGTAAAAGTAAGATGCGGAGCTAGTTTTCTTGGATACTGAAGAAAGTCTGATCACTGGATAGTCAAATGCAACCAGTGGTAGAAGACTCAGCTCAGGGCAAACTTGGTTTCTCGAAAGTACTTGAGATGTGACTATGCCAGCTTTCTACTGAGCTCACAATAATTAGCACACGCCTATCTTTGTAGTGAAAGCAAAACATTTCTAACTATACTGAATTCATAAATTTTAAAATTTTATAAATATTTTAGCATTGAACTGCATTGCAATTTGATTCCTTCATAGAATTGACACTACTCGGCTGTTTCCTTTTTCCTATCTATACCCTCTCCATTAAATTGCTTCCTTAATATCTTTTTATTTCTCTTACAAACTTGTTAAACAGTAAGCTTCTGTTTGGGGACTTGTGAAGGATAGAAAGATAAAACCAGACAACTCCTAGTTTACAAGATTCTTCTATGGAAAATGCACATAAATAGGAATTAGAATTCAAGGCAGATTAAAATAACTACTATTAAAAGGTGCACTAACAATTCAGGTGACTAAGAAATTATTTCTAGATAGGGAGACCTGCACCTGTACGGGGCTCTAAAAGATGGAAATAAAGGGAAGAGTTAATCAAAGACCTAAAGTGAGGAGGTTGGATGTTCCGGTATGTTGCAGACCAGTTGGGACATGTGGTACAGGAAAATGGAAGCAAGCAGACCTAAGCTGAAATGTGGAAAGAAGTCCCATTGTGGAAGGCTTTGAGGGCCTGGTAAGGCAAGGAATGAAATCAATGTTTTTATGCCACAAAACAGCAGCAGTCAAGACCAGCTCCAAGACTGTTAGACACACTAGCCTACACGCAGTAATTTGAGCCTGAGTGGGGGCACATGTAATGCTGCCTATGTACAAATGTGGGGGGCCTTAAAACTAAAAAGTGAATGTACAACCTGGGAAAGGAAGACCTGGATGATAACACCCCAAAAAATATGATTGTAGGAGAAGAAGTTTCACATGAAGTCAGACTTGGACATGCTGAATGCTAAGGCATTCTCTGTGGGGTAGCCACCAAGTTGGTAAGAGTTTAAGGCTTTTGCCTCTTAAAATGAGAACTGAAAGTAAAGATTTTAGGTTCATCTGAACAGATGGCACTAAAAGAAAGAGAACAAATACAGTATATAGGAGAAAAACCCAAGCAGAAAAGGATGGATTTCTTTTTGTGCACAGAAGAGAAAAAGAGGGTTGGGGGATCCAGGGAGAGAGACTTGGAGAAAGAGAAACATCGAGAACATTGACTATCATGGAAGTTAAGGGAGGAAAGTGTGCAGAAGTAGCTATAATTAACAGACTCAAACGATGATAAGGCTGGAAGAGACCCAAGAAAAGGTTGCATTATTCCACAGTCAGGATAATATTGCCAGGGGCTGCGGCACACGCCTGTAAGCCTAGCACTCAGGAGGCTGAAGCACGGTTCATGGCTCTAGAGAGTTCAAGGCCAGCCTGGACTATATAGTAAGACTCTGCCTCAAAAATAGGTAGGTAGATGGATGGCTAGACAGAGAAGCATAGAGGAGAGTTTTATCTTCTGCACATCCCTGTACAAGTAAATTTTCAGAAGACTATTACTTTCTGGACCTTAACTGGGTTATTTGAAACCATCTGTTCCTTACCTACGTTGTCCAAAGTTATAACTAATCAAAATGAAGATAAATATTCCCATCATCAGACTCCTTATCATTTCCATCAGTAAATACATGTAGAGTCAGTGATGTCAAAGTTTCACTCTGTTGAGCAGTGTAACCACAATATATCTCAATCCGACATGCAGGGTGAGAGAAGCACTGGTTATCCAGACCATCATGCTTGGCCAACTTCCCTGCCCCAGCTACATGTTCAGTCGGCAGGTGGAAAGGCACATGATCAAGAGTGGCACTGTACCAGGTCCTACACCCAACTTGCCTCTGTGGCCACAGAACCTGAGACCTGTCTCACACCCATTATCAGCATCTCCCCGTCTTCATGCGTGCCTTGAAAATACACATCCATCAGCCTCCACCCACACAATGTGATAAAGCCAGGCCAGAGCATGCGTCACTGCCCAGCTGCCAGGCTGCCCTCCTCCCGTTCCCTGCCCAGGCTCATCTGTTTGTCAGATATCAATCCTGCTCTCTGGAGAACAGCTGACTCATGAGGGTGGGGATAACCACCCAGCAGCTGCACCATTTCTCAAGGATGAAGGGCGATGGGTAAAATTTACAAGAAGACAAGCACAGGAGAACCAAGCTGTTAAGTCCCTGCAAAAAAACCAAAAAAGACTGCTCAAGGGAGGTGGCGCTTTTCTGAGCCATTACTTTTCGGACATTGCATATACCAGATAGCTGGTTAGGGGATAGGACTACATAGCTGATGTATTCACGGACCACCTTCTAGGTGCCTGAACAAGGACTAGATAGTTTGACCACCTTAACTAATCTGCATACACAGTAGAACCCTTCACAAAATATCTCCTTTTGTTTAGATCTAGAGAGACCAACTCAAATGTCATCTCTTCCAAGGATTCCTTGGGTCTTCCAAGACAAAATTAATGACTCTTCTCTCAGATCTCACTGTACTCCATGTTGACTTTTTCATGAAATACAGTCGTTACCCCATAGTGAAACTCCTTCCATTTGTCATCTTCTATAGACTGCAAGTAACTTAAAGCCACAATTCATGTCATCTTAGCAGGTCTTTATCTTCACATTCTCACACGATGCTGCCACTCACATAATGGGTATATTAATGGACTATCTGGGGTCTATCTCTGACCAATGCAAATTAAATGCTTGTGAAAGAAAGCACTGCCTTGTTCTCCACAGCTAAAATCAACTTAAAAATCTAAAGTGAAGACGAAATAGATTTTAAAAGTTTCTTATGAATGGAATATAAAAAGTTGTATTTCAATGTTAAGAATATCAAATCTAGCACACTTTGATCAATATGGGATTTAATTTTACCTTTGCTTCTATTAAAGTCTTCTAAAAAGAAAAAAATTACTAAAGAAATATTCATGACCTACTTAAGCTTTCCAGCCAAACTGTGTAAGAATTGTAGGACATTAACCACACTTTCATTTCAAGTATTCGTTAAAAGAGACCCAGTGGGATTTCTATTCTATTGACAAAATATTCATTAGCAAGGAAATTAGGTTACGGCACGTATTTGAAATAATTCTTAAAGATATGCTTATTTATAAATTATCTATAATTCATTTAGTTTGATAATTCACTCTCATTTGCTGCCAATGCTCTAGTTTAGCAAAAGAAAGTTCAGTATTTTGGAGATAACACTGAAGAAATAAAGGTCTGCACTAAGCAAATGGGAATTAGGAGTTGAAACCTATTTTTTGTAGCACAGACTATTAGCACAGGGGGAGGGGGCAAAGGAGGTGAGAGAGAAAAGAAGGAGCTGGAAGTTCCCAGGCTCAGTTCTGGGTCCCCTGCTGGTAGCAATAAGTGGCACCCCAAAGCCTGTCCTTTAAACTCCTCCAGCATGTTCCCCTTTCTATAAAACCAGATAATGCGCACTGAGAATTTTGCTGTAAAATCAGGTAATGGTAGTCATCGATATGAGGAATGCCTGAAACAACAAAAAGCTTCGTGGTACAGCACATGGCTAAATATAAAGATAAAACTCCTAATCCTGTGTACTGACATATTTCTGCTGGCTTGAACAACCAGGGATATGTGCAGGGGACAGTCATGACAGTCATGCATGTGCCACCAGTGATTCAAAGACACCTGGCTGTGAGACATACAAATTAGGACATCATCGTGAACACGTTTATCCAGGTTCTTCAGAAAAACAAAGCCAATGCACACATGTGCACACACACACACACCAAGAGATCCAGAGAGAGAAATTAATTGTAAGGAATTGTGTTACATGATTATGAACGCTAAGAATTCCCAAACCCTGAGATCTGGACTTGGCAAGATGGAGAATTTAAAGGGCCAATGGTATGGTTACAGTTCAAGTCCTGAGGACTGAGAACCAGAAGAACCAAAAGAACTTTCAGCCTGAGCCTGAAAGCAGACCCTACACACCTGCCTGGGACAGGCAGCAAGAACGAACCCTCCCTTAGTCAGTCTTACCCTAATAGCCCTCTCAGTAATTTGGAAGAGTCTCACCCTCACTGGGAAGGGAAATCTGCTTCACTTACTCTACACCTACACCTACACCTACACCTACACCTACACACACACACACACACACACACACACACACCTAGAATGCTCAACCAACTATCTAGGCACCTGTGATTAAATCAAGTCAAACTGACACAGACAATCAACCACCACAAATCCACCCTCTCAAACCCTAAACATCTTCCTAGCAAAGGCAATGACAGACCACAGTGCCACCTATCACAACTATCCTTATGTACAACCAAAATGACACCTGTCTTTTTTCCAAAAAGGATACCAAGCTCTTGAATAATGTATATATCTTCTTAATCCCATAATTTAAATGCTATGCAATATAATTAATATTTTATACTATAATATAAAGCCAATACATCTTATATTACAGAAGAGACTTAATATTTGCTTGATACATGTAAATATATGCACATATGCATATACACACATTCATAATGAAATAAAGAACAAACAATCATGATAATTACAATCCTTATTTTTAGAGTTGGCTATGTGGTCATAGCTGGTCTTATATAATTGCTTTATTACTCATTTCCTATTTCCTTTTCCTTAGCAAACATATCAGCTGGTTGGGGATTTTTACCTAGCAGGGTGATCCAAACCTTCATTTCTGGAGGATTTGGGCCATTAGCAGAGCTGCCCGAGTTGAGATTTTTGGGCTTTTCACTGTCCTTAATCATGGGGCATAACATCACTAAAAGACACCCTGAGGGGCTTTCTGTATTCCAGACATATTCTTCACATATTCTCCCTCCCCTCCACTGTGGGGCCAGAGCCCCATGTCCCCTGAGTAGCCATGATCAATCACCGTAGCCAGCACAGTAACTCTCTTCTTGCCTCTTGGTGCAGAGCATGAGGAATCCACAGTGGCCAGGCAACAGGATCAACTTCCACTCAATGGAGTCATTGTTGTGGCCCCTGGTGGAAGCACTGCTCCCTTTGTGACAAAGACCTCTAGGTCAGCAGAGCATAAGATCATGGGAACAGGAAGTGAAAATTGGGTTAGGAGGATCACTAAGAGCCATGGGGAGTGTTGTCATTACCACAGATTCTTGGACTCATTTATTCTGTTTATGGGTGAAACAGCACTAAATATGGAAAGTGTTTCAAAGTATTGTGGTTTTGAGAACTTTGCTCAGCCTTACTATGGATTCCCTCCCACTAGCATAGGAACTGAGTCTTCAAAAAGGCCATTTCTACCATTCTATCAAGCCAGTAGCTTCGGGATGATAGGGAACATAGTAGACAGTGAAATTTCACGACCATAGAATCGCCTCATCTGCTTAGCTGTGGAGTGAGATGCTCCACAGCAGAAGCAATCCTGTATGAATACCACTATGGTGTATAAAGCATTGTGTAAATCTAAAATAGTACTTTAGCAGAAGCAGAATTTCATTTGGGAAAGGTAATTCCATATCCAGAGTAAATGTCAATTCCAGAAAAATCAAAACACGGTTCCTTGCATGATGGAGGTGGTCCAATGAGATCAATCTGCCATCAGATAACTGGCATCACTCTGGGGAATGAAGCCCTAGCAAAGACCCAGAACAGTTCTCTGTTCTGCTGGGGGCTGACTGGGCATTCAAAATTAGGTACAGGCAGGCCAGGCTCAGCGAGCCCACACATAGCTACCGCCCTTGCCACTCACTCTCTTTGCTCATGAGCCCACTGGGCAAGAGCAGATGTGGCTGGGGAAAGTGGATGGGTGGCATCCACAAAAAGGATCACTTGATTATTAAAGTCCTCCGTTACTGAGGTCACCCTTTGGTAAACATCCACATGGCAGATAAGTATCATGTGTTTTGCTCATTCAGAGAGACTTCTCCACATACCTCTTCCCCAAATTTCCTTGATTCCAATTTTCAAATCATGTTCCTTCCATGTCCCTGCCCTTCCAGCCAAACCACTGCCTATAGCTCATGAATCTATGTAGTCACTCATCTGGTCATTTCTCCTTCCAATCAAAGTTTACAACTAGGTGCAGCACTCAAACTCCCAACCACTGAGAGTTTCCCATCACCATTGTCCTTCAAGGATGTCACAGGAATGGGCCAACGTCCTCTAGCCATCCACTTTCAAGGAGTGCCTGAATATCCTGTAGAACTTTCTGTACTGCACGCCCAAGTCATCTCTTCCTTTGTTAACTGATCACATGAAGTTCACCATGAGTTCACAAGTGCAGGGTAACAGGAAGAGGGTAATACAGTAGAGGTGGGGGCCACTTCCTTCATGTCATTTGCTTATGCCTTCTCTTTACTACTGGAAAGAGTCAATAGCATCTTTGAATCTAATCATATTAGAGACCAATGCTACAAACCCAGAAGCAATTTAGAAAATCATCCTTAATATTGTATTCCTCCGGAACCCTGCTTGTTATCAAATCTATTTTATCCAGGGTTCTTCAGACAAAGAGAACCAACAGAACCTATATATAGAATCATACAACCATGGAGCTGAGAATTCCTGAGAGCTACGGTAAGCAAGGTAAAGGCTTGTGAGAGTTGGCAATGTAGCTTCAATCTGACTCCTTAAGGCCTGAGAATCTGGGGCATTCATGGAGGAAGCTCAGTCGGTGTCTGAGAAGACCTATGTCCCAGATTGAAGGCAGGCGGAGAGAAGGCATCCTCCTTGCTTGGCTGTCTGAACAAAGGCAATCTCTTCAATGGAATTGATGAGGCCCACACGCACCAAGAAGGCCGACTGCTTTCCATAGTCCCCCGAGTTAAATGTTAATCTCCATAAGAACACCCGCGAGACACAATCTGGACCACGTTTAACCAAATATTTGAGTACCAAAGGGCCCAGTCAAGTTGAAAAACAAAATCAGCCACATCACCAGAGTTGAAACACTACTGAACTTTTACTTTAATCTCTACTCAAACAATTTTAGGTGTTTTCTGTCCTAGGCCCACTCTAAAATCCACCCTTTAGATAATATCAAATAATAAAAGATGAACTTCCTTTTGTATAATTTTTTTAAAATATGATTTGTATTTAAAGAAGAACCAAAATCCCTCATGAATCTCACCCACAAGGTGTAGTATGGCTAATTTTACGCCACCTCCAGAGATAGGAAAGATTGTGTGTTCCTTTTCTTCATCATTACCAACATTAATATTTGCAAGGAGAAACATTAAATGTGCTTTCATTCTCGATGCTTAACTTGACCCTTGAAACAACCCTACAAGGAAGGCAGAATATATCATTATTGCTATTACTACTATCCATTTTATTTGAAGAAGTTAAGGCTGAAGGTAGATTACTCATTTAAAGTCACAGAGCTGGGAAGGCTATTGAGTGGTCTCCTGTGGTCTCTCTGGACGCAATGTGTACACAGTACATGTATATATGTGCACACTCATTACACACGCACCTATTTGTCTGCAAGAAAATTGCATATATGCGTCCTCATTTTTGCCAGCCCTGATTTATAAACTCCTTGAACACAGAAATGATAAAGTCAACTTTGCACCTCCACAATGCATAGTCAATGCTTTACATGTAGTAGACTGTAAATAAGTCTTGGTTAAACTGAATTCAATGACTGTCTATAAGCTTGCCTAGGTTTTTAAATATATTTACATTAGTGCTTGTTAATTTTACAATTTGGAAAAATAAATTTGAGTTTCCATATGGCATTTTCATGAATGTATATATATTTTATTATATCCATCTCTGTTATTAAGGTTTACCAATGTATAAAAATGAGACGTACTGCTCAGGAGAGAGATTGTTCTAGTTTTTGACAGGGTTTTCCAACCAATATGTACAATAATTTTTTAAAAAGACTTTTTTACTTCTTGAGTAGAATGAAGAGAAAAATGAGCATTTGTTTGGGCCTCTATTGGGCACCAGGCTCTGTGTTAATGCTTGCACGGAATTACATTACTTCAAAAATAACTAATGCAAATTGTGAGGTTAATAAAACCTGTCATTGGTGAATTGGAGACATTGAGCAAAAACTGTTTCCTGTGAAATCTGGCCATTGAACTGTTTAAAATAAACAAATAAGAGCGTGTTTGAGTGGGAAAAGGGCTCTGCTCAATGAAATTTGTACTTGATAGGAAAATTCTACCGTTGGGGGCAATAAGAATGCAACTTCTGCAATTTTGCAAAAATTCAGCGCTTAGCTGCTATGAAAAATTATTTTGCCCATAAATACTACTCCTGCAGTATTTAAACTCATATTTTATGAGCAACTTCATCTTATGCTCCAAATTGATTTAAAAATAAAGCTTAAATCACAAAACCAAAACAAAAAATGCCACATGGCTAAAACAAACCCAGACCCCATTGAAGTTGAAAATATGGCGCAAAGCTCACAGGCCTCGTGGTTTGGGTATTTGCCAAATTTGTTTTAACTGTTTCTCCAAAGCCATGACTCTCCTCTCCGCACAGAAACTGAGAGTGGGGAATAGGTGCATATTTGTGGTTGGAAAGGCTACTGAGGGAGTGCTGCACCAGCCCCGGTCTCCTCTCCCCTGCACGGGAGCCCCTTCCAGCCAAGAGCCTGCACCGTCATTCACGCGAACCACTACCGTCACACCCCAGCCCTCTCCACAAAGCTCTCTGCTGCCTTTTTCTAGTCTTTTTCTAAACCAGGAAAAAAGTAGAAAACTGATGAAAAATCAAAATACCCACAACAAATCAATTCTTCTCATTAAAACACTTGAGAACTTCAACACTGTAATGCTTTCTTACACATACTTATTCCACCATGAATATTTAATCCACCACAGGCATGAATAAAACTTGCACTGACCTTACAACACACTACAGCTTCCAATCTATTCCCCTATCGTACCCCTCCTTACAAGACAAACGAGTGGTCTACGGCAGACGTCAAGGAGACCACCACAGGGATTTGGAATGGTCCACAACTAGTCTTCACATCCTCTGTGCATTGTTGTCACCCTCTCCCACAGGGACCTGGGACCTTTCAGATGGGAGGTACACAGAGAAACTAGCACAGACACAAGTCTCAGCATTGTTTTGTGTGTATGCATGTGTTGGGTATAGATCTAACCTTTACAGAAAGGTGAAAGAGTTTACCCTACTGTTGTGTGGGCTGGTTTGTTTGTCTTTTGTGAGACAGGGTCTCGCTATACAGCTCAGGCTGGCTTTGAACTCATTTTGCAGCCCAAGATGGTTCCAAACTTGCAATGATCCTCCTGCTTCAGCCTCCCAAGTACTGGGATTACAGGTACCATATTGTACCTGTAAGGGGCCATATTTCCAATGGTTTGCAAAATAAAACCATCAATAATGACACAATACTTTTCATTTAGAAAACATGTAGACAGTAAAATACCTTTCCACAGATAAAATTCGCCTTGGGTAAATATACACCATTGGAACTAATTTGGCCACAAGTGACTTGTGAGACCTCTTCTCCAGCGGGACACACATCCCCCGGAGGGACATCAAGTGCACAGGCAATGGGGGTGTGTTCTAAACACTAAGCCCATGAAACGCCTAGCTCACCTGTGTATTTGGGAGGTTAACTCAAGTTTTGTGCTTTTAAAGTTTTTCTAAATTTACTTTAAAAGAAATTTGGAGGGAAAAGAGCAATCAGGGATAGTGATTAAAAAGGGATAAATTCATGATTAAATCAGGGATAATGATTAAAGACATTTTAGTCCTGAGTCCTGTTCCATCCATTTTCCCAATTTCACAGATGACTCATTTCCAGAGCAATGTCTGACTGAAATAATAGTAAGGCTCGTTGTAACTTCTGTGACAAAATTGAAATTAAAAAGACTTAACTTTGAGCACTGATTTGCCATCATCATTATAGAGAATCTTAGCACATCTCTTTAAATCTTTAGGTCTCAGCTTCTTCCTCTGTAAAACAAGGTGATTGTACAAGATCATACCTAAAACTTCTCCCTATTCTATTTTCTGAGATCAGAGAATGGATGGTAAAGGTCTCACCACAAAAATAATTATGTGAGATAATGTATATGCTGAGATACATTTAAGCATTCCACATTGCATATGTACTTCCAAACATCATATATACTTCTACACATGATAAATTTATAGTTTTATCTGTCAGTTTTAAAATATATAAGTAAATAAACAAAAAAAATTACCTTTGAGATACTGGAATCCAAGTACATAAGTGAACTGATTCGGGGAAAAGTCTTTTGTGGATAATTTTCAAATCCCTCTCAAGAACATACCTAACCTGTCCATACTGACTAGTTTTCCATAGCAAGTTTACCTATGCTCACCTATCTACCACACTAACCAGGTCTCCTTAAGTAAGTTTTCCTAGCTTCACATACCTCTCACCAAAAAAAAGAAGGTGGTTAGTATCACTCTATGAGTCAGTATTTTGCTGAGATAAACTCTTTTCACAATAGCATCTGTTTAATCAAATGGAATTCCTACTCTAATTGCTACATAAAAGATCAGTCATTATATCATTCCTAACATCTGTACAAATAAAGTTTCTAGATATGTAAGAGGTTTGGAAAATTTTAGATTTCATATATCATGTTCCCACAGCTTGTCTTCACAGAGCACTTAAGGATCCAATTTGAAGATGAATTTTCACCCCCAGTCTAAAGTGCATATTCACATAAAACCAGCTTATTATTACATCTCTTTGTAGTTCACATTTTATATTTTTGGAGTATTAACTCATTCCATGTTTAAAGCAGAAAGACAATCATTGTGTTACGTATCTATGAAAGATGATAATGTACAGTTTAACATCTGGTAAGCAAAAGAAAACCATGCCTACTCCTCTTAATATATAGGAAGAGTCCCCATCAGGGAAGCAACTTGAACTAAGAGGAAATATTTGGATAGGAAAAGAGGGAACAAAGGAGCAAATAAAACTTGTCAAAGGCCTTCTGAGCCTTGAGCCTTTTCTCTACACTTATCTGGTGCTCCTAATAACACTATCAGGTGGCTGTTCTCATCCATAAATGAACAAACCAATCAAAGACATTGTTATTCCACAACTAATAATGATGTGGCTGGGATTCAGGCCCAGCTTGGTCTCCTCCATGAAGCTACAAGAGCTCCAGATGAAAGGTAACTGGGTAACATATCCACTCTGTGATAAGGTGAGTGTGTGGAGAGAGAGAAATGAGTCCCAATGAGTCCAATGAGACCTTGAAGACTCAGAAAAAGGAGAACCAAGATATGACCACAGTCACCAACATAAAAAAGGGAAGAGAATCTCAGAGGAAGGATGGTTGAAAATGTTAAGCATTAGGAAGTAGAACAGAAAAGACTGACCACCTGCTGATGAGATCACCATTAACCTTTATGAAAACCTATAAATCATCAAGGGTGTCTTCCTTCCCTCAGCGATTGGTCCTGATCTGACTTTCCATTTCTTCTTCCCTCACTGTACCTCGGGCTCTTAGCATCTCTCAGTTGAGCAACTGTGGTAGGTAGCCTTCACACTTCCTGCTCTGCCCCACTCCAGCACGGCTTCTGCCTTTCCAGCTTCACCTTGCTACAGCAGTGTTGACCGCATGACCCTTCTGTGCAGAATTCAAAACGGTCTTCCACCAACCATGCAATATTATCCTTATAGCTTTCCCCTCCATTTGTACACCTTTTCACATTTGAGCTTCTCCTGGCACAGCCCTAGTCAATGCTGTGGGCCCCTTGACCATTATACAAGCTGCCTGACCTTCCCCAAGTTAGTATTCTATCTGTACCTTTGATCCATCTGCACAACAGAGATAAGCAATAACGATTATTTTGTATAATTATTTTGAGGATAAATTAGGTGAAACATTTGAAACTGTACCTGGACTGTTACATAGGGGCTCATTATTAAGTTTATAGTAAAAGTATAATTAGTATTACTTTTTGAGTCAAATACAAAGCCCAACGTAAATGTTAATAATAATGTTGGATGGGGCCGGGGTTTAGCTCAGTGGGATAAGTGCCTGCTTGGCAAATACAAGGTCATGAGTTCAATCCCTGGTACCATTAAAAAAAATGTTGGCACCAAAATTTGGGCACAAATATTATGGCTGTCAAGTTATATTTTTATCTATTAAGTTATGATCCCATACAGAAACTATCCAATTTCAGCCTCTAATAGATAACTTTAAGCATTAGTTCTTATTATTTTCTCTATCTTGAGGACGTTCTCATTCTCAAATTATCAAGTTCTTAAACAAAATCTTGAAAAATCCAGTCCAATTATGACCCTTTCTGAGGCATTTTCTCTGAATTTGCAGCAAAAAACTATGGTTTACCACGTCTGAACACCATTTATATGTTTATCTTTCTTTGGCATGCAGCACTTATTTATTTATTGTTAGGAAATTTTAATCCACTATGATTTCATACACCCTTTAAAGCTTAAAAATATATCAAATCCTTATGTTTTACCACCCTGGCTAGCATCTTTGTGAGCAGGAGCTTGACGTTTCCACCCCTACAGAACCTTACACAGAACAGCTTCCTGCAGACATCTCTGTGAAGTCACAGATAACTCGTGTGCAAGCAATTTCAACAGAGTACTGAAAAAGCAAACTGACCTACTTTTCAAATGAAAAAAAAACAATCAAAATTTTTACATACTAAATCCCATTTTTCTTTCCAATTTTTAAGGAAATTAATTTTCATTTTAAAATGTCTTTTGCTCCAAACAGTCACCTGTCTCTTCCAAATATACTGTTATTATGTCTTAATTACTAGAAAAGTAGGGTTTCATTGCCATAGAGACCAAAGTGTGGGGGTGGGGAGGAGTCTGTAGACCAGAACTGCAATTCTGTCTCTAGGACTAATGGCATTTCCCTTTCCTACATTTCTATTTTGATTTAATATACAAAGTCCAGAGGATAGGCTGATCAATTTCAATTACAGAAGGTATTATCCCAATCAGATGTAGTAAGAATGTCACATTAAATTACAACAGTGTCACCAATGGTTTTGGACACTCCTCCAACATCTGTAGTTAGGATTACCAAAAACCAACAGCTCAAATATGTCACATATATTTGTGTTTATATGTCTGAGTATTTATATTTGCATAAACAATGTTTGATTGAGCAGGCAGATAGCTATAAACAAACGGAAAAAGAAAGCAATTATCTATGGCATCTTTCTCTATTTAAGCAGTGCTAGTATTAAAATGACAAAAGAAAACCAGGAGGAAAAAAAAAAAGACATCAAGATATAGTCTGAGGCTGCCTTAGCATCCATGCACTACAGGCAAAGATGAAAAATAAAGGTTTACTTCATTACTGACAAAAAATAAACAAATTCATTTTTATTTGGATCTAGAATTCCCATTTATGTCTCAAGATGTAATACCAGGTAGAATGTAGACCACATGATAAAATTGTCCTCAAGTTTAACCCAGTTTCTTATGCAAAACTACCTCTATTTTCAATATTTTGAAGATATTTTCTTTGACATACTGGATAACATTCTCTAAAGTTACTGAAATAATTCTTTTTGTTCAATGAGTATTGGGCAAGAAAAGAGGTATTTTTATAACATATTGATTCCTAAATCAACGAGTGGCACAGCAAAGTGAACAGGGAAAACAATAACTTTTAAAATGGGGTAGAGTAAGGAGTAAAGATAGAATTTAAGTAGGAAGTAAATACTTCTACTTATACAAATAACCAATGCATATCTCATCCCATCTCCCCCCAAAAATGTCTGACATTAAAGCGACTCTTTTTTAAAATGTCTGATCGTAAAGGGAATGTATGTAAAATGGTTAGAAGCACCATGGTGTTTAATTCACGGTACATCTTTACCATGAAGATATTGAGAATAATGTTTATAATGATTTTTAACTATGTGGAAAGTATTTGTTGCTTAAGCAGAGAATAAAATTTTATAGCATATGATTTCAACTATGTAAAAAGCATTTGACATTAAAAAAGGACACATGTCAAAATGTTGAGTGGCTTCCACAGAATGTAAGATTCTTTTCTAGAAGTTTGTAATAGTCTACATTTTCTACTAAGAAGTTCATAGCACTCTTATAATCAGGAGAAAAACAACAAAAATCAAAAGAAAAACACTTTCAAAATTTAGTTTTAGAGGAAACATTGAGAGGAAAACACTACCTCATTTTTATATGTAAATATAATCTATAAATTATAAATAATGATATAATTATCACTTTTAAAATAAAGGAACAGACAAAATTTCCTACAAAAACAAGATAGTAAAAAGCCATAAAATTAGTTAAGGAGCTTTATTTCAACAACTGCATTTCAAGGCATACTTGCTTGAGATCTGGTGATCTTCAAGTTCAGAAACAGCATTCCTCACTATACACAATTGAATGCTAGATACCTTGTAAGCACTAAATATTTTTGAGTTGAAACTGGCTTTTAAATCTAAAGAAATTAATTTTTGTTCCCCATTAAAGGCAAAGTTCACCCACTGCAGGACCTATTCCTGTGCAGGAGTCCACCAAGATCACCTCACAGCAAGTCCTTAGCAGCACACAGGCCACAACAACACACTCATCTAATATTCAGATGCAGTTTGGCCTGTGTCACTTCGCCTCTGTATCCCTGAAGTGGGCACTTTTGGCCAGCGTGAGAATGGCTGGTAGGACTGCAGATTGGCTCTGGGGCAAAGCGCTTGCTTAGCACCAACAAAGTTCTGGGTTTGACCCCCAGCACCACAAACATCGAGCAAAGTGGTGAGAGAACAAGACTTCACAAACAGCGTGATCTTGATTTCTAATCTGCACATTTTCGGAGCACTTCCCCACCCTCCCACATGGCTTAAATTCAGCTATGCAAGTTTTAAACTCTACGATTTCAACCATAATCAAGTTTACGTATTTTCTTAAGAACGGGGTTAACATTTTATTTAGCTACCTCTGTCTTTTCATCTCTCCTCTATAGGAAAAATAATTTTTATTTAAAGTAATACAGCCATCAGTTCCTCTCAGTTAACTAGCAGTTTTTAACTTTAAAAAAAGAATGCATCCATTTTGCAAAGTATATATTTCTTTGCTCCTTCCTTGACAAAGGAAGGGGTCATAACCTGCAGAACACAGTGAAACAGTCACACATCCTAACATCTCCATGGACCACACAAGCTGATTTTAAGCTTTTTATGTACAATTGTATTTTGTTATGGAGAAATTTTTTTTTTTACAACTTGACAATCAGAAGCTTTCAGACTATGGGCAATAATTTTAATAACAAATCTTAAAGTCCTCTATAGTATATTATGCTGGAGAGTTGCTAGAGATATACCTCACTAAAACATAACTCCTAAAGAGTAATAATGATAATCAGGTTTTTGATATCTTAGTTTATGATTTAAAGGGTAGCATGCTCAAACTGGTTCAAATACTATCAATAAAAATAATCAAAAAATGAAAAAATCAGAGAGAGGAGGAAAAACTTGGATATTGGAGGAAAACAGGAAAAACTTGGTAATAACAATAAGTGCATGAGACTATTAATGTCGCCTAAAAAAGATCCGAAAGGAAGTTTATCCCACAGCAAGAAAAGTTTAGGGCAGACAATAGAAGAAATGACTGGTGCAAAGGGCACTGGGCTCCTCCAACCCACTGTGGACAACTACAGACCTGTCCCACTAGAGCTGTTATGAAGAGGATGGACAAAATGATAATCCAAACACTGATGCAAATAAAATCCTCTCTGCCTCTGAAGTTCTGGGCTGTGATCCTGCCTCACTTTCTGCCATGAGCCCTGCATCCTCTGCTTCCTATTGCTTACTTTCCTAAATGCCTGCCATGGTTTGTGTTTAAATGTTCCCCCAAAGCCTCATGTAGTCATAGAGGAGGCTGAATCTAGTGCTTGTTATTAGTTTGTTGTCCAGTGCTGGGTTTGGTGGTGTGAGTCCTGCATCCTCCTAGGTGTAGGGAGCCAGCATACAATATAAGGGAGGAAAAGGAGGTGTGCTTTCACCCTTATGCCCTTTTTGCTTTTGTCACTTTTGGTATCTTCTGTAGCTGCCATGATGGTTGCCCCGGTACCACCCCACCCTGTCTTGGAACCAGCTGAGTACGGACTGAAACCTCCACAAACTGTAAGCTAAATAAACTTTCCATTCCTTAGCTTTGAGTGTCAGGTATTTTGTCTCATCAATGAGATACAAGTAACCAAGACATGCCCTTTCTTCTTCCTACCATTAGGATCCATTCTGCTGTATGATATAAGATACACTGTGCTATACCACAGCAAAAACATCAAACAGCACACTTGGTTATTCGTGTAAGCATTTGCTAAATGTCCTCAGTGTAGCACACACCATGAGCAACTCTCAACATACTTACGATAAGCAAGGTAATTCCTTCCTTCACAGAACAGGGTCTAATGGAATAAGCCACCCACAGGAAATGACCACTAAGGAATTTTAGGTGCAGATTTCTTTAATGTGCTGACTTGCATGGGATTCAGATTTGTATGGAGGAAGCACAGAAGCAGAATTTAAATTTGAGAAAGAAAGGGAAGTTACCAGCTGAGAAGGAGGGCTGCGAGGTGAGTGTCTGCAGTGGCATCCTGGGTAAAGCCCAGGGGTGGAAAGAGACCAGTGGAGAAAATAGGAAATAGCACATATGGCTGAAGGCACAGCAAGAAATGAGGCCAGGAGAGAGCCCTCCCAAAAAGGTTCCCAGAAGGGACCCACTTCCTCCACGGGGCTGGAGGAGAGTCATGGGGACCTGGGAATGCAGCCGGCAGGCTGTTGGGGCACCTGAGGACAGATTTCAGGGGACAGGACTGACCTATGTAATGGTGGGAGGAACTGGAAGAGCTCTGGCTTCTTTACTTTGGAGCATGTGGTTTTGCCTCATGTGTTAGATAATTTTACTATATTTTACAGAGACCAACATCAAGTTTTTTCAAACTTACTAACACATGCCTTGCTGAAAGAGAGGTTCAAAGATGTAGACCACGATTTACAGTTAATTTACTCATAATATCTTCTTATAATAAAGAAAATTGAAAGTTAGTTCAGGCCCAAGCTGTGGATCACGCTCTTGTTCAGACATCATTGACATTTCCAATTTTAACCATGTCACCAAGAATGGGAAAACTCATGATTCAGTAAACCAAGCAGAGCTCACAGAACGTCCAGTATTTAATTTAAAAATGCCCAAGTGTTCAGGGAAACGTGTGAGTTCTATCTGTTCATCTCTTCGAGCTCATCCATCAGCACATCCCTTAACACAGGAGGACTGAAACTCGGCGGAGTGCTCAGCAGGGCCCCAGCTCTGGACCAGTGACCACACAGGGGACATACACTCTGGGGACCGCGGGCAGTTTAAACAGTGCTGCCGCCTCAAACAACTTGACGATGCTTTCTCCTTAGCATTTCTTGTCAATTAACAGTGAATTTCCCTATTTTTTTCACGAAAATAAACTTACAGTTAACACACTAACTACCTATCCTTGCGTATGTTTTGCTGTTACAATGTTCTTTAAAGAGGAACAGGGAACGTCTTATTTTTGTCCTATTTGAACTGTGTAAGGAATGGAGGCTAGAATGGCTGAGAAGGCCAAGCTCGGGTTCTGTTCCCAGAACAGCCTCTGCCGTTCCCCTGTGCCGCTGAGCACCAGACCTTCCTAAGTTCACAGTCGGAACAGTCAGTCTGTTGCTTCTTATCTGCCTGGTCAATGGCTGCTTCAAACAAACAAAATTAAGAGGACAGGCACGCAGAAAATCAACCTAGAAAAAGAGTGTAACCAATTTTACTGGAATGTGTTGTTAAGTTTTTATTTCATTGCTACATGTTTGTGGTATATAATGATTACATTCTTCTCAGGGAGTTGGTACATGGACAGAACACATCTTACTTCTTTTTTCATCCTCTTTCCCTCCAAAAACTACAACCAAGTCCTATCCATTTGTGTTCTCCTTTCATGAATTCTTTTCATCTCAGTCTAATCCCTTCTTCTCAGCTACTTTTCCTCTACCTACACATCTTCCCTGCTCCTGATACTGTCTCCAAATAGTTTTTTTGGTGTTATTTTGGGGGGGGAGCTATTTTGTAGATTATTCTTTTCAGGAGAAACAGAAATAATGGTTAAGAGCTAAAATCTAAGACATAACTGATTTTCACTAAAGTTTATGTGAAACCTGCAATTTGTTTTATCCTCTATGGGTCTCATTTGTCCTATCTGTAAAATAAGGGTATTACAGTATTGTAAGAATTAACTAAAATAATACATGGAAAGGTGCTTAGTATTCAGGATAATGAATGTCACCTATTATTTCTGTAATTTGCCTAAGGGACCATGGCTTAGCAGCTGAGGAAGTGGAGAAGCTACAATTATTCTCTGGAGATGATGGCGTGACCTTGAATGACCTTTAGGCACCCTCACCTAACGATGGTGTGGTTTCAAAAAAGAAGGCCAGTGTTAAGCCTAGGCCTCAAGCACTGTAATTCCAGCATCCTAAAAAGGCCCACTAGACCACAAAATATACTTGATAGATTGTTTATGTTGTTGACATTAAATTTACCACTCTAAGGGGATGAGAGGAGGATGCGTTAATAATCTAAGACCAACTTTCATAAATAAACCAGTCAGCACGAATCTCTCCATTTGTAAGGTTTACATCCACTGCTACCATCTAAAGTGTTTGTTGTCGAAAAAAAGATAAAGAAAATTCCCAATCATAAGAACATAAAGACCCAAAGAATGTGGACATGAAGTTTTTCTGTGCAGTTGAATTACACATTTCCTTCAAGTGAAAACCAAGTAGTAATTACAGTTATAAACTCAACTATGACTTCTGTCCTGTCAGCTCTTTGGGAGTCTCCTGCTAGCCTGTATGACTGCACTCCAAGGAGATTATGCCTTTATGTCTTCATTACATTAAACTGCATCACTTGAATCTCAGTTCATCCTAAATCACATAATGGAGACACTAACAAACCCAAATGCTGAGCTATAGCTCTTAAAACTAGCTGGAAAAAGTCCACAGGATGTTTTTTTGTTTTTGTTTTTGTTTTTTAAAGCCATTTCAATCACCTCTCCAAATACACTATCAGAAACTGCTACTAGGGACAAACCCAAGTGCAAATTCTCATTCCTACAACTGGAAAAATAAGAAATTCAAGAAATCTTGGTGCTGTAGTGTGTGCATACAGAGGCAGGAGGAATTCAAGGCCACATGGCCAGCATAGCAAGCCCCCACCTCTAAACAAATGCACGAAGAGGGGAGAGAAAGAGAGGGAAAGAAGATGAAAGGAAGAAAAGAAAGGTGAGGGAGGGAGGAAGGGAAGGGAAGGTAGTCCATCCAATAAATTAGCTTAAGTACCCTGGTGTTATTTGAATAAAAGCTTACTAGAGTAACGGTAGACAAAATGATTTTCATATTTCAAGCTATTAAAATGTCCTTTCCTATTCACCTGCATTTGTAAAAAATCCAGGAACCCAAAAAAGAACATAGAATCAAATAAGTTAGAAAATAACCCAGGTAAAAGGAAGTATTCAATCTTCCTGATCAAACTTATTCCATTGTATGCTTTCGGTGTGATTATCAAGCCAGATGCTTTAATTCTTTTTTTCTTCTGCTCACTATGGCTTAGTGTATCTGCCTCATGGGTAACATATAAAAAACAGCCTGAAAGATTCTTAATAAAACTAGACTTTTGATCTAAGGTTCAGATCCAGCCCATGGTGTCTCTTGTATTATTCATCAAGATTGTTTCACTAGTGTGGAAACATTGTGGATTGTAAAAGAAATTATTTGAAAGAAAATCAAAAGCTTTAAAAAATTGAATTAACCACAAAATCTGGATTGCACTTAAATCATCACACTGAGAACTCACTTCTGAACATTTTTAAAAAGAAAGGTGGCAAGATGTGCAATATACTGTACCAGGAACATCAAATGCTATGCAATTATTTTCAATGCAGGAAATAACATAAGCATTAAGAGATCTGGGGGACTAAAGGTGTCTGCAATAATTTGAGTGTTTTCCTTTTTCCTTTGTTTTCTCCTCAGGAGGCTGTTAAAGTATTTGTGCACATTTAATCATGACTCTTGCATATATCTTACGTAGCACATCACCTCTGTTGTGAGGTTGGACAGTGCTGCTATTTCCCATGCTTATAAAGCCTATAAAGTGTCTTGCACACCTAGATCACCTTGAGAAAGATACACAGGGCATTATTTCCTAGGATTTCTTCTGAGTTCATAAACAATTTGACTTAGATGTGGGAGCAAATCAACACTCCTTTTATCTTGATATTATTTTACAATTAACCTCTGCAACTCATCCAAAAATAACAAAATAGTCTACAATGAAATATATACAGGTGATCAAAATATATGGCAAATGTTTAAATTTTAAAAAGTTTTTGTTGGGCTGGGGATTTAGCTCAGTGGCTTAAGCGCCTGCCTGGCAAGCTCAAGGTCGTGAGTTCAATCCCCGGTACCAAAAAAAAAAAAAAAAAAAAAAAGTTTTTGTTATAGACAAAGGCACATTGCTATTAATTTCCCTTAACATACTCCTGGATTGCTATGAACATACTTATCCCATATTCTCGACACTTTCTGAGCAGTTCTAAAGTCCTCCTTCGTGAGTGTCTTTACATAGTATGATCAAAAGTATGGTCAATGTTGCTACCGAATGCTATCCCACAGAAAGACAGGTTCATAAAAACATCACAGCGTGCCCTCATCCACCTCAGTCACCCAGTCTGCGACTATGCAACTTCCTTCTCTTCCCCAGAGGGAAAACGGCCCTGAAAGTTTTGATTCAACTCAGGATAGGAAGGCAGCCAGGACAGCGCAAAAGCTACGTGTCAGTTGGCTCAAGAGAAAGACAAGCTGCCCAGCCTCGGAGATTCAAAGGCCGCCCCTCTGTAAGGATCCCACTTCCTGCACCAGGAGGCTTCCTGCAATTCCCTCCATGGCTGTGATACTGGGCACCCACCTATCCACACGTGGTCTTGAGAGGCATGTGTCCTCCTGGAGGAGGCTGCCCAGCACTGCTTCATGACAGCCCTGGGATCTCTGGATGTTTGGCCACTTCTCTGCTCTGGAGTGTTTATTTCCTCCATTATCTCAAACTGGTATCATGCCACATGACCATGGCAGCATGCGCAACGAAGTGCTCTTAGCACCACACCACGCCACTCTCTTGACAGCACTCAGCACACACCTATCCTGTGTCAGCCCCGCACTTGGTGCTGGAAAACCTATGGCATCTAATTCATTCAACAAAATTTAAAATCTAAAGATGAGAATGATCTACAAGTGCCATCCTTGTACCTCCTTTATATTATTTCTAATTCTTAACAGATATTTCTATTTTATAAATAAGCAAAGGCTGGGAGGCTTTCAGTAACTTGCCCTGCACAGACTCAGGTTTGGTAAACAGCCACACCAGAGTGCAATCCAGCTCTCCCTGGCTCCAAACTCTGAGCTCCTTCCACTGGTTACGTCAATGTGCTCCCTGTGGAAATTAAATAAGATTCTTTTTGCATCAATTAAATACAGTGCCATTTTCCTTTTTATTAGTATTGTTACTCAAAAGCACTTAAGTGCAAAATTCTCCATGACATGGAAGAGCTACACTAAGACGTAAATTTAATGAAGGTCAGTAAGTTATAAGTCAGAAGAGGGAATGCTGAATTTTATAACGTACTCAATTTTGCTTTATCTAGCTGAAAAGTCTATCATTTCCTTTGGCATTCTTTTTCTTTGACCTTAAATAGGCATCTAGTGAAGAGAGTAGTTCTGCCCTTGCTAAAATATATTAGGTGAGTAGAGTTCTTTCACTTCGTGATGAAGGACCCCCAGGAGACCAACTATGTCAACTTGTCCCTTGTCTTCACAGTAATGCGAAAATCCCATCTACCATCTTGAATTTGCTCTTTGGAGGTCTAAATTTTCTAAGCCTCTGCAATACATTACATTAAATATGACTGAGTGTCAGTCAAACGCCATGAACTATGCAGAAGAGAAATTTGATCAGCACATTCCCAGGGAGTTCTTTACATAAAAAACTTCAACCCTGGACACCATAGTTATTTTTCATACTGATGATTTCCTTTTTTACTTCAAATTTTAAGCTAAGGGTTAAGAACCTCGGGAGAAAGAATATAACTTCTACAGAATTCATGCTAATCTTTTTCAAAGAAGTCACAGAATAAAATCTAAATTCTTCCAAAATTCTAACAATCACTTCATTCTCAACACTAATTTCAGGAAATTCTCTTTCAACTTGGTACACAGACTATTTCATACATCTTAAAAAGAATTAGAGCATCTCTTCAGATTAATGTGTGCAACGGTGTAACAGCGTTAAAATACACCAAATTGTTTTACATGACCAAATTTTAAAGCAAGAATATACTTTGAAAGTCACTGAATCCAACTCCTATTTAAAATATACAGAAGAAAGGTAATTATGAGAGTATTAGGCAGGATTAGCTGGGTAATCTCCTTTGCAACATGTGTTCATTAATATTCGTATTTGTTTCCCTACTTTCCATGAAGCTCTCTGAAGGCATTTCCAACCACATGGCTATTAGATCCGTACTATGGGCAAGGCACTAAGGGGCTTGCAAGCCCAGAAATAAATAACTCAGGTGCAAACAGCATCCTCCGGAGAGTAATATACCACATCCTAATAATGCTTGTAACTCTGCCTGGAAGAGTTACTGGGACACTCGTTACCTGACCTGGCATTTGAGCTGGTCATGAAGGCCAGGCAGAAGATTACGACGTGGAAAAGAAGAGCAGAAAACATTCTGGGCAGAGGAAGCCGAGACACAAATGGGAAGAAAGCAAGTCCCCAGGGAATCAAGGCTTCCTATGACCCATGTTATGCAGCATAAATGCTGCAAGCACTGGGTCAAGGGGAGCACAAAAGGTGGGTCCCTCTGGGCTCCATCCGAAATGCCACAGGGGGAGGTGTGAGGCATTATGAAAAACCTGCGTTTCTGCAATATCTCAGTGTACGTGCTTTGGAGAATCAACTGGGGAAGTACAGAAAGCCCTTCTAGACCTCAATGCGGTGTAGAAGAATGCACATTTGTAATCCCAAGGGAAACTACTGCAACTCTAGTGAGTTAATTTCATCTACCACTGCCAGTGAAATCCGTGGCGCAAATAAAGACACACATACACACCTAAAATGGTGGGGAACCAATCGGTCCTAGGTCCAGCTGGAACAATGACTAACCAGGACAACGGCCCAGGGATGAGCCCAGGATTTATTAATTCGCGAAGAGGACAGCGGCTCAGGGATGAGTGACTGTGAGACTGGCGGGGCGGGGTGGGTACACGAGGCCTGAAATCACCCTGTGATCTGCAGGAGTAACCTGCATGGCGCAGTTTGGGGTAGTGTTGTGTTGGGTGCTTCAGCTCTGATGTGAAGTCAGAGCCTCCCATCTGGAGGCCTGGTCTCAGCTGGCAGCGTGGCTCTCTCGCCCAACTGATCCATACCGCTTGGGGGCTACACAGGGCAACACTGACCTGTCCCCAGCTCCAAAGACTGCACATCAGCACCTACTACCCATGTGCCACCTATAGCAATGCTCGCTTTGTACTCCTCTGTAGCCACTGGCTGGCAAAACACCCCACATTTACCAGATTCTCAATTTATAAAAGTAAAAGATTACAGTGTCTCAATTACTGAGACATTTTCTGATAAAAGGTAATGAAATATTTAAACTTAAAAAGAATAGTTTAAGAACTATATCCCCAATCTCTTATTAAGCTAGATACTAACAATTGAAAATTTTAGTTGAATTCAAATTAGCCAAGCGCTAGACAAGGCCACACATGTGAATGGACCAAATGAGCTCTGCACGACCTCAGCAAAGCGGGCTGTTGAATGATCATTAATATATCCCTTGCTTGCCAAAAGACAGTAAAATGCCAGGTGGGCGAAATAGTATGTTTTCACGTGTTATTACTTCTGGATAGATATAATTAAAGGGCTGAAAGTAATAACACCCCACACCAAGGTTCCAATACTACCAAAAGTGCTAAAGGTCATCTTTCCTAGTTGATTAGCAACCTTAAGGGTAATAACCACTCTGGGCACTGGCAGAAAACTCATTCTTATAATGAAAAAAAGAAGAGACCAATACCTCCTCCTCAAGCCAGTGTTCCTTCTTGGTCTCTGTTTTATGCAGATTTTAGCAGCACAGTGATGCCTACCAGATGTGCTGCCCAGGAGATGTTCACAGGGATCACAGGAGATAATTAACATGAAATCAATGACAAATTACAACAAAGAAAGACAAAAGGAAATAAACTAAGGGTTCTTTGAAAGACATTTCTTCCTCAGGTGGCAAAAGGTGGGATTGTATGAGACACCTCTACCCTCTTTCCTCAGATAGTGTAGCCCATAAAATTATGGATTATAGTATGTTTCGATGTATCTGCATTGCACGTCCCAATTTTTTCCAAGGATCTTTTACTTTCAAATAAAATTTGCCTTTTTATTTTTAAAAATCTATAATAAAAATGCAAAATGTGCTTTATTTCTCTAAATATACTCTAGTTTGCTGTGCACAAATTACTTTCATCTCAAATTTCTAAGCCACATTCACTGTGTATAGCAAAAACAGATAAAAAGAAAAATACAAGGTTTAATAACATTCTAATAAATCAACAACTACTTTCTCATTTGCTGTAGACTGGTTTACAGATGGAGAAACTATTTCCACAAATTAGGTAACAATTATAGAAAACAGAGTATTACCTTTTACATAATAAATATACAATAAAGGCTTTCATCTAATATTTTATATTAATACCATTTAATGCTTGGAAAACATGCTAGACATTCTAGGGAAAGATTTCTCTTAACAGGCTAAAACTACTTTTGCAATTCATTTTTTAAAAACAATTTAAGAATTCAGAAATAGATATATAAACCATCTCTTCCTTTTTAAAGTTAAACTGAGCTCAAGAAAGCAGAGAACAGAACGGTGGTTACCCAGGCAGGGTTCAGAGCAGGGTGTGGAAAGGCTGCTCACGGGTACCCCAAGACATAGACAAGAGCAAGAAGTATGGGGGTGCTGCTGTGCAGCAGACTGGCTGGAGATAACAACTGTGGACTGTCCATTTCAAAAAGTGCAAAGAAAGGATTTTGAAAGTTTTCACCATAAAGAAATGGCAAATGTTTCAGGAGACAAACCTGAGTTAAACATGCGATGTAAATATTCCATAGTACCTTATTATTTTGTACAATTTTTTTATGTTTCTATGTATTAACTCAAAATAAATTTTAAAAAGTAAGTTTCACTTTAAAAATACAGTTGAACCAAGTCTGTAATGCTCTGGAAAATTTTAACAAGAAAATAATATTTTATACACAACCAGAAAAGAATTACTAAATCCAGGAAGTTGGCATAATGGATATGTTAGTAGGTTGGCAGAAAACATAGCTAAACTACTAAGCCATTTTTTGTCTAGTAACATTCTATCATATGCCTTTTTATATACTACACAGATGTTTAACTGGATGAAATTTTCAGTAAGTGTTAGCACTGGAAAAACCACTAATTATACACTACCACAAATAATTGAGAACCAGCATGAATGGTTGCTAACCTTCCTTGAACTGTGTTTAAAATACAAAATTTGTTTTTACACAGACAGTACATGCATGCACAATGGCCCTCTTCATGAAGCCAGTGCTTACCCAGGGTCTCTTCTGTCATTCTCCAGGGGCAGCCTAAGGCTCCCGAGGTAGCAGCTGAAGAGCAGGCAGCAGTAAGCCGTCCCTGATGGACAGGACAGTGTCTGCCCCTCCTAAGGAAGGCTGCTCAGAGCATGCTGGGAAGCCAGTCTGGACCCATTGTGCATTGTGCAGGACCTCAAGTGAGGAAGCCACATTCTTTAGCCCTGGAAAAGGGCCCTTGGGAGTCCTCTCATGGACCATTATCATTTCTTTCAACCCTGACACTAAACAGACTTTGAACTGACAGCTGTCTGTCACAGAAAGCTCATTGCAAGCCACTTCTCCCCAGAGGTCCCACAGGGCTTCCTCTGCGATGACCGAACACGTCTTAACAAAAAGATCAGTGTGTCCAGGCACAAAGTGAGACAGAGCTCTGAGGGACCCTCTTTGTCACATTTTGCCACCCAGGAGAGTGAGCAGGGGATGTGGTCAATTGCAGAACACGTAGAGGTGCCTGAGGGAAAAGAAAAGAGGACAGGGAGGGGACAGGCCTCCTCGCTGGGGCACAGGGGCTCCAAGGCCAACAGGCACCTTCCCAGGGAGCAGCAGAGAGCCCCCCCCCCCCACATTCGGTCTGCAATAAATGCGGGAGTGACCATTTCTACTCAACTCCAGGCTAAATTAAAGATAGAGGGCAATGCTGGGTTTCTCCCCATAAGGTTTAGTTAGAGGGAACACTTGGTATAATAGTCCTAGAAGTTGCCTAACCACCAGGTGCCAAAATGCCAAGAGCTTTTCCGCAGTGTCTGTCACAGGAAGTCACATAACCGTGTCCCCTTCTGTCAGCGTCCCTCTGCTACACCTGCCCCTATCCCAGCATTAAACTCAGTGCATCCTGCTGTGTGCTCTCTAGCTTGTTCCTCTTCCATATCTACTGCTCTCAAAGAACAAAGAACTCGCTATTATATGTTCTTACAGACAAAGATTCGTGTAGAATAAAGATACACATCTTACTTTTTGTGTACCTAACACAGGATTTGACGCATAGTAAGGGCTTCATAATGACCAATACCGCCCTTCTTCAGCGGGTCCCTCAACCAATGCTGGGTTTTGCAGCCCTTGCTGAGCAGGAGACAATGTTAACTTTGGGAAGTTGGTAGGGTCTCCAGATGAATGGAGGAGGGCAGGGAAGGGAACATTCTGGACTTCAGGGGTTGTTAGTCACAGCGTATCTGCAGGGTGGAAGCTAGTGTCATCGAGGCAGGAATAGGCCTGCACTTAGTTACTGAACTCTCCTGGAGATGGCAAGCTGCATCGAAAGAAAGCCATGCTGAATGAACCTCCAAAGAGGAGAGAAAGTCCCTAGCTTTCAACAGAGATTTGCTCTCTGTTAACTTCCACCTCTGAACCCAACTCTGCCCTGTTGTATGTATGAACTACCCCCATACATAGGAAGACCACCACCACCCCTAGCTCTCAGCTTTTTCAGGCCAGATGTTCCCATTTTCTTCTGCTGTTCTTTCTGCAGGATCAGTTTTAGTTGCCTATCCTCCATGCCCTCCTTGAGACCTGCTTTTGCCAGTATTTCCTTTAATGTCAAACAAAGTACCACATACCTGACTCATACTTAGCATCACACAGTACTACCACCTTCTGTATGGAACGCTACTGTTATTAATGGAGCATTAACTACCCCTGTAGCCTTCCCTAGTATCCCTCATCCATGCTTCTGAAAGGATGATGGAGAACTTCAGTGCCATCAGGATCTCTCATTCTTAATGGCCATGCATTTAGCTGGATGGACAGGAAGCCACGTGTGAAATCCACCATCATCCACGCATTCATACCAATGTACAGCTTCTCATGAAAGCTCAAGATTACAAGCAGTTGCCCCGCATAGCTAAACTTGCTGATAGACAAGAGGCAGGAGAGGGGTGAGGGAGGGAGGTGGAGTGGGGAGCAATCGTAGCCAAACTCTTCAGTTCTGAAAGACAACGTTTTTAAACTTTCCCTGCTGGCATAATCTAGCAACCAACTTGGATCTGTGCAATGTGTAACTATCAGAACAATGTTCCAGGAGGAACGGTATTTTCATATACCTTGAGAAATAAATAAGAAGCAGCTTTGTGGAGAATATCAACACAGATCGTGGGAAAGTTTCACTCAGCAGTAAACACCTTGGAGATCTCTCAGGGAGCTCAGATTATACAGCCTTTCCATGTGTCTGCTACTGATTACACAGCCCTGTAGATGAGTTTCTGGCTCAATTAATATGTTTTATTTTTATCGTTAGGCCATGACTTACATGTGAATATTATGTCTCATTTTTCCAACTGTAATGTGTGTTACTTTAATGAGCTTGAGCTGAATCAACATACCAGTTCAGGCCACCTCCTTGCAGTAGAGTAACTGAACCTGATCTATATCATTTCCAATCCAGGAAAACCTACTTGTCAGACAGCATGAACCTATGTAGTTTTGCATATACACTATAATTATATCCTGTCTTGCATTCATATTTCCTATATGTTGAAATGGTATATTCAAATAAGAAGGCTTTTGGCAGTCTCATCAAAGAAAAAGGCTGGAAGCCTTAAGCTATTAATTTTTATTGACTTGAGTCCTATAATTCCTTGGGAAATGTTTTATATGTTTTTCCCATAGATGTTATACTTGTAGATTTGAAGAACCCTTTGCCAGCTCCTACAGTATTCTGAAGAACCAGATAAACTATTAAGTAGATAGAGAAGAGAAGTAGATTTCTTTTGAAAATTTACAATACGCTACAGTGAGGACTTAAGTCTAGCAAACTGAAAGGCACTGCTTTCCATTAATGATGTACTGAAAATAAGAACACTGTTCTCACAGACACCTTCTAGCTTAATTTCTGTTTATGAATTGGGAACTTGGGTATGATATGTTTCCCCTAAAGGACGCTGTCTTGAACAACAACAACAAAAAAAACTCAGAATGCATCTTTAATACATTCAGCAGTTATAACAAAAATAACAGAAGCTGGATGGCGTGTAAAATTAAAATTGGTTTTAGGAAATCCAAGATTGGGGTGCAGATTGGATGTCTTACAACGACTGTCTTCTTCTGAAATGGCAGCTTCTACCCCATCCTTTGATAGTGGGAGGGGTAAGGTAGTCCCCTGAGGGCTCTGCCTTCACCTCACTGTCTGGACACCTGGAAACCCACACCTCTTAATACTATCACACCACTGATGAGGTTCCAACAGTATGGATTTTGAGAGGACATTCAAAATCCTTCCATCCATTCAAAATACATCCTTTGGTAGACTGATTCCTAGGTATTTCATTTCTTTGGTTTCTATTGTATAAGATATCATTTCCCTAATTTCTAAGTGGGGTTTTTTATTCAGGTACTAGAAGGCTATTGGTTTTTGTTGACTCTGTGTTTAGCTATGCTACTGAATTTGCTTATTAAATCTAGCAGTCTTTTAGTAGAGTTTTTAGCATCTTCTATGTAGAATATCATGTCAGCTGCAAATAATGATACTTTAACTTCTTCTTTTCCTATCATCATTCCTTTTATTTTTCTCTCCTGTCAATTTCTCTGGCTAGGATTTCCAGAACTATATTGAATAAAAGTGGAGACAGTGGGCATCTTTATCTTGTTCCTGATTTTAGAATGAAAGCTTTCAGTTTTTGTCCATTTAGTATGATGGTGGCTGTTGGTTTGTCATAGATGGCTTTTATCAGACTGAAATAAAGACCATCTCTTCCAATTCTCATAGAGTTTTTATCACGAATCGGTGGTGGGCTTTGTCAAAAGATTTTCTGCATCTATTGAGATGATCATGTGGCTAGCCAGATGATAGCAGAAAGTAAACTAATCTTCCAATATATTATCACTGCTTCACAATTCTACTTAAATTTCTGCCTAATTATATATCTTCCCACATGAGCTTTCTCATCACTGAGACATAATACCCAACACCCAAAACTTAAGGAGTAGAGGTTTAAGTTGGTTCACAGCTTCAAGGGAGTCCATCCATGGTTGGTTGACTCTGAGGAAAGAACAACACGGCATACAGGAAGCAGAGCAGGAGACAGAGCTGGAGAGGAAGGTACTAGGGACCACATATAGCACCCAAAGTCACCACTCCATGACCCACTGAGACTTACCAGAAATACGCTTCATTAATCCCCCGGGCATTTCTTAAGCCACTCAAATTGACACAACTGAGGTTAACAGTCACACTTACCATAAGATTTTTATAGTTAATCATCTGCAACAGATTTCATTCTCAAACAGGAAGGAACATTAAAAATTTTTAAATATACCTATTTCATAATTAGAAACAAATTAAAGTTATTGAAAAGGGTAACTTATAAAAGCAAATAATGTAAAATGGTCAGTATGCACACATATACACGTGACATGAGTATAGTGTATATCTTTTATCATGTGTAGTGTTATTTGTTGGCAAGCCATGTCCACAATAATCATGTAAACACTGGCTCTTTAATACATATCTACTTCCCCTCCTACTCCAGCACCCTGGAGATCTACTTTCTTACCTTATATTTGTTTTCTGTGGACCAAACTAGATCTAAAACTCCTACAGTGAGGGGTAGGAACACAAAGGGGATGTGCTCATAAAGAAACCCTAACCCCTGATGTTCTTGGTTGGCTTGAGACAACCCTAAGACAGTGGTAAAGCTCACTTCCAGGCGTGTCTGGGTGGGCTGTGGGGACATGACCTTGGTCCCTAGTCTCTCCCTTTTTGGAGTTTTCATGCCCTCAGCTCCCAGGAAGCCATGAGTTGAATGTCTTCTCTCCACCATGCCCTTCTGCCATGATATTCCTGCACTAGAGCCAAGTGACCATGGGATGAAACCATGAAGCAAAATAAAGCTCTTCTCCTCTCAGCTGATTATGTCAGGTATTCTTCCCAGCAACACAAAGCAGATTAATACATAACCAAGTGATCCTATGAGGAGAGCAGCTTCCTGAGTTATTTCTCACATAGATCTGCACTCCCAGAGTAGGCTGACAAAAATAAAAACACACAATTGCACAAAACTAGACCATGAGAATGAATACAAAAGGAAATTTTAAGTATTAAAATTATCTTAGTCACCAGTGTACACTATTATATGTGCAAAAGCGGTGTTAAAGGCCAACAGCCCAAGGTCCACCAACTGAGAGTCTTTTCTAATTTACACATGCATACAGTTGTATTATACTTAGCTACTAAATCAGAAAAGGATGAGTCAGCATCACCTATAAAATACTGTTGATGAAAATATGTACTCTGAATCTATGATTACAGAAAACATAAATAGAGGCATCAGTGAAATCACAATGGACAACACAAATTGAGAACATGGAATATTCTAGAACCTGCCCTATCTTTCAGTATCCTAAGGATAATTAGGCTGGAATCTATTAGAACAGATTCTTCATACCTAAGTGCTTTTAAAATGTTGGTGTAACAAGGCCATCTCTTATAGAAGGCACTTAGGAGCTAGGTGTAACCTGTAGGTTACTAACTACTAATAATCTACTCAAATATATATTTTGTAGGCAAGAAGCCCAAAAGCATTCAGGAACATAAGAAGGCCAGTCATGAATGGGGCACACCTGCATTCCCAGCTACTCAGGAGGCTGAGACAGGAGGATCACAAGTTTAAGGCCAGCCTGAGCAATTTAGTAAGACTTTATCTCCAAATAAAAAATAAAAATGGACTGGAGATGTAACTCGAGACACAGCAGCCCCGTGTTCAATCCTCAGTATTATAAAAAAGAAAAGAAAAGAAAAGAAAAGAAAGGTTAATTTTAACTTCTTAAATGTATACCAAATGGTTACTAATCTGATGATTTTCAAGGTAACTAATTGAAACCCACATAGTATGAAGCAATGTAAGGCAAAGAGATCTATAGAGGATAGCTTGTTTTTTGTTTGTTTTGATGTTGTTTTTTGTAGGGTTTTTTTGATGCCAGGTATTGAACTCATGACCTCACGTTTGTCGGCCAGGCACTTATGCTACTGAGCTAAATCCCCAGCCCTGAGGATACATTCTTTTAAAGACTATATCCCTGTTTAATAGCAGCATAAGCACTGTTATTAGTCACTTAACTAGTCTTCCCTCCTTAAAACCATGGTATAGTTAATGTAATCATATATTCCAACAGTCTATCCTGCAGGAAGCAGAAAACCAACCTAACGGGGTAACAAATGGTTCACACAGTGAAATGGTATTTTCCATTCAACTTTGTCTTTAAAGCTAGTTCATCTCTCAATAAAATCCTTCCAAATGCTCAAATTCATACTGACCAATTCTTCTACTACTCTGAAAACTACAGGGGAACATTGATGGATGCTGGCTGGGTTTAAAACCCAGCCCCTCACAGAGCAAAAATAAGACACTAAATTTTCTAAAAAGTCTTCAGGACAAAGCTTCAAAAACAATTATTGTAATTAACATATAATATATACTAGATACTGGGAAACAGAAAAAATGTTCAAATGGAAAGGGGAACTAAGGAGGGGGAGAAGGAGAGGAAGCAAAAAGAAGGAGAAATGGAAACAAAGCTTTTGTAAATAGAAAGGGAAAGAAGGGTTGAAGAGAAGATAGGGGAATCAGAATAAAAAGAATCAAGATATATCATGTATAGGTACAAATTCTCTGTGATGAATGTGATTATGTATACCTAAATATGCCAACAAATTTAAATATATACTTTTACTTAGAAGACTAATTTTTTTTTACCTTACAGCACAAAAATTAAACCAGAAGATTAGAAAAACTAAATATTTTTGTATATAAATGTGAAAAGATAACTAAAAAAGCAACACTAGACGAAACTCACCAAAACATTACTGGTTTGAGGTGAAGGGTGGGAGAAAAGAACCCATTTTTGGAAGAAATTCTGAAATCACTGTATACTATTTGCAGAATCAAGAACTATTAAAAGTGTAAAGTATTTTTTGCTAACTTTTTCTACCATGGTTATCTCACCCCTTTAAAAGACCATGAAGATGGGAGGGTTTTTGTTTCACTTAGTGCCCTCAGTCGTGCCTGTTCTGGGCTGTGCAAGTGTCCACAGGATTGAAACTAGCACTCTCACTTACGTGTAATTTCAGCAGCTCACACAGATTTATGGATCGACTTACTCACGTCTAAGTTACTATTACAAGCACTGAAAATAATCTGAATGAAATCATTGCAGTAAATTCACAGGAATACTGTACAGGTCTCTAACAGCGGTGGTGAACCCATGGCCCATAAGTCACAGCAGGCTGTTTGTAACACTAAAAGTGCTAAAACGTTTTGCCATCACTTTTCTATAGTTTTACAATGAGCACACTCTACTTTTAAAATAATTTTCTATCTTTATATTATCTTTCTAAGAAGATGCTAAGTTTGCTGTCTTCTAAATATATCTTTAGAGTCTTGAAAACTTTATTAGGTTACTTGATTTGGACACCAAGTTAAAGGCTTTGACAAAACCTAAATACCTAGTGTACCTATTTTCTCTGGTTACTATTTAAATTCTATTTCTGTTGCTCTATTCTTGATTGTTTTGGCATATGTCTAGATGTCCCCTAAAGCCACCTATACTCATAGGTGGGGCTTAGGGGGGTGACTGGATCATGGGTGTGTAATGCTGGATCACAGTTGTATGATACTCGATCAGTTCACTGATTAGTTTACCATAGTTCTGGGTGTAGATGATGGATTTACTGAGGAAGGAAGACCCATCCTGGATGTGAGGGCACCAACTAACAGGTTTGCAGCCTGGGTGGAATAAAAAGGGAAAGAGGCAGGAAGTCTTGCTGCTTCCTGCCTCCTGTGTCATAAGCTCTTTCTGCTCTGCTGTGCCACCTGCCTTGGAGCCAGCCAACTATCAGCTAAAACCTCTACGAGCTGTGAGCTAAAATAAACCTCTGTTTCGGAAGAAGAGACAAGATGGCGGACTGGTAGGTAGCAGGAGAGAGACCCTCTCTGAGAGAGACAGCTCAAATGCCAGAATAAAACACCCTGGAGAGACCCAAACAGAGAAGAGATAGACTCTCACAACCCAGAAAGAAACTAAAGCGCAAAAACCCGCTCAAATAAGAGGTCCTGGGGCTACTATTAGTGAAGATAAGATCAGCGAGCACGGCACCCACCTTGAGACGCCTGAATTCTGCCCGACCTGAACAAGCAATCCGCGCTGAAGCGACTGGCTTGAGCCACCAGAGCGAGGAGCTGAACAGCCCAGCATGCAGCTCACCGGAACCAGCACTGCACACGACACACCCAGAGGCACCGTGAATTCCCACCACAGCCGCACTGAAGTTGGAGGTCGGGCAGTCCAGCAGTTCTCGGGGACGCGGTGAGTGATGGAAATAAGACCCTCCCACGGGAAAGGGGAAATTGACTGGACGACATGTTGGATTTGGGCAGGACAGCCCTAACTCCATAAGGAAGTGGCTTCAGCTGGTTACTCCCCTCGCCAAGCTGATTGGTGGAATCTGCTTGGATTAGGCCACGCCCCTGGTGGGGACCCAGTTACTTCCCTGAGATCAGTGCACACTGACGCAGTGAAGGCCTGCAAAGGTTGACTGGCCCAGAAGGGAGGAGCTAGCGCACGCTGCCCCTGGGTGAACTCTAATCTGTGATAACCCTTTGAAGAGGGCTAAAGCTCCTAGCCTGCGCCCTCTAGAGGAGCCTTAAACAACAAGAAAAGGGTCTCGGAATTACACTGTACACTTGTATGGAAGGAACCAAAAACATGACGAAAGGGAGAAATAAGAAAACACTCCCAGCCCCCAACCCTGAGAACATTGATCCAGGAGAGGTAAATACAAAAGAGACTGAGGGCAGCAAAAATGCAACATCAAACACAGTGTTAGCGGACATAAAGAGATATATTCAAGACCTCGTAAGCGGGA
>PVJX010017630.1:25390-38198 GCA_004027295.1 Dolichotis patagonum | reverse complement strand
AGGAGGAAGAGGAGGAGAAAGGAGAAAGAGGAGAAGGAGGAGAAGGAGAAGGAGAAGGAGAAGGAGAAGGAGAAGAAGACTTCAGCAGAGGATGATTTCTCCCTGCTTCCAGGCCCTACAACTTCTGATTCCTCTTCTGCCAGGTCACTGTGGCCTTACCAGCACATGCGCGCGCACACACACAGCCTCCATTTGGTACCAACTCAGGCAATGGTCATAGCTATAGGTATGGTTTGACACTGCATCTGCACCCCTCTTATCGACAATGAAGTTGTGGACCAACACCACCCTTGGGGGCTCAAGGTGGGATCTGCAGCTTCTTCTCTCCTAGGGGTAGCTTCTACTTCCCCCAGCTACAGGGGTGGGCAGGGCATAAGAGAGGGGCAGAGCACATTCTGTCTCAGCTGGACACTTGTCACATGACATGCTTGGCCTTCCCAGTCTCTTGCTCTTTCAAGAAAGCCTTTGCAGGCTTTTCAGGCCCCCCCAAGTGCATTTTCCATTCTGCCTCTCCTTGGATGAGCACTCCTGCTATCCACATAGGCTGACCCCACATGGACACTCAGTGGAGTCCCTTTACCTTCTTGCAAAGCCTTATCTTCATTTGGGTTGCCCCTGTAGTTGTAGGGACAAGGATTCTGGTGCTAGTCATTTATGAGGGAAGGAATCCAAGGAAACACCAGCAGGAAAGATGGAAGGGAGTCAGGGATGCAAAGATGGCGCACACAGGTGATGTTAATGGACAGGCCACTCACTGCTGTGGGCAAAAATGGCTTTGTCCCACTGGGGACCTGAAAGGCTATGTGGAGCCCACATCAGACTTGTTCCACTCAAGGGTGAGGAAAATGGACAGTTTACACATCTCTTTCCACCTTGTACTGGTTTAGAGCTAGTCCCCAAGGACATGAGCTCCCTGGCATGTTGGGACTGCCCAGCCAAGACTCAAGCATATATCTAAGAATGCCCATAGCAGAAAGTTCCAGGCTTCAAAGGGAGAAGTACTAAGGTGGTACATGGGGAAACCAAGGGCTCTCTTGGCAGAACCCCTTGTAGAGGTGACCTGGACTATATCACTGTCTCTACTGTGCTGTTTTCCTTTTCCCTCTCCCTCCTTCCTGCTTCCCTCTCCTTCCCTCCCAGCCTCCTAGAGAAGAAAGGCATGTGTCAGATCCTAGCCCATGTGCCCAGGTAACAGCAGAGGCTAAGCACGATGGGCTTATCAAGTGGAGTGCACCATCATGAATTCTGGGCACCTAGGGAACACCTCCCCCACACCCACAGACTCTTTAACCCACTTTTCTAGGCGGGATCCTGGGGGTTCACAGCAAGGGATCAATTCTCTCCAAAGAAACCTGCTCACAGAAAATCCAGTGTCTCTTCTCTTCACTGTTTTATGTCCTCTTCTGGATTTAAAGTCCTTTAACTGGTTCTTTGATATTTCCTTTGAAAAATCTACATTTTGGTCTCCTATTGGAATTTCTTAGCTATTGTCTTTGGCACCCCAGGTGAACCATGCAGTTTCAGGTTCTAGTCTAGAGGCTCGGCTCTGCAGGTAGAAAGCAAGCACTCTTGCCCCCTCCCCCATGCCCTACTGCCCACAGCTGGCTCTGTAAGAGGGGAGTGTCGTGCCCACCTCCTTATCAAGGATTGCTTCTGGCTGGGCACCAGGAAATCCCATCAGTGCCATGCACAGCAGAATAGAATCTTTCAGGAGACCAGCCAGTATCGTTTGCATAAGTCTCAGTACAAGCTCAAGGGGTCAAAGCCAACATCAAACTACAGTAGGTTAAAAGTATGTTCACCCGGAGCCTATGAATGTGCTCTTTTTTGGAAAGCTGGTCTTTGCAGACTTAATTAAGGGAAGGATCTCCCCAATTAAGAAAATCGTCTTGAGTTAGGGTGAGCCTTAAATCCAATGGCAAGTGTCTTTAGGGAAAGGGAGAAGATGCACAGATGAGGTGATGCAGAAACAGAGGAGGATACTGACATGAACCAGCCATGAGGCAAAGAACACTAAGGACCCTTGGAAGCCACCTGAAACCAGGACAGAGGCGTAGAAATCATCTCTTTCAGAGACTCCAGGAGGAACTAACACTGTCTATATCTTGATGTCACACTCCAGCCTCCAGAACTGTTCACAACTGATTTCCATTGTTTCAGCCACTCCATTAGTGGTAATATGGCGCAGCGACCCAGGAAACTACACTGGCCTTCCCTCTAACCCCGATTTGCCCCTTTCCTTTCATCCTGAAGGTCTCTTTTTTCTGGACCCTGCCCTTGACCCTCATTTCCCCAGGCAGAGCACCACAAGCAAACAGCTCCTGCTGATCGTGGGGCCACCAAGTCCACGGACACACCACAGACCACCTGGTGCTGGCGCAGCTGACAATCGTGATTGTGACCGTGTGGGTTGGGTTCTGGTTCTGCAGGACCCAGCATGCACATCAACTTTCTCCTCTCCATTCAGGCCCTTTTGACTCCACCCTCATATCTCACCCACAAAGGTTCGTGTGACCCAAGTCCCTTGGGAGAGCCCAAAGTACCAGGGGTCCAATGTCCATTCAAGCAACCAGCAAACTCACCAGAGCCCTCCTGAGTGCTAAGCACAGGGTAAGGCAATGAGACATAATAGGGATCAAGAAAGATTGCTGTCTGCCCTCAGGCAGATCTTAACTGACTGGCCTCCTCCTTCAGGGACCAGGGAGACACAGGTTGAGGTTGGCAACCTGGCGTTCACCACAAAAAAGTCATTAACCCATAGTCTTGACACTTCCTCATCAGCAGACCAGACACAAAGAAGTGCCTCCCTGCCTTGCTCATGACTACACTCAAACATTGGACCCCTCAAAATTAAAAAGTGATGCATTCTAGGGTTCAAACAAAAGACAACCAGGGTCCCTGAAAAAAAAAGTGGCTCCAAAAGTCTTTTACAAAAGTCTGTCCCTTGGTGCTATTCTGATTGAATTTCATCCTCCCAAAGAAGCCGTATGTTGAAGTGCTGACCCCTGTGCCTCTGAATATGACCGTAATTTGGAAATAAAGTTATTGAAGTTGATCAAGATGAAGTAGGCCCTAATCTAATCTGATTGATGTCCTTTTAAGAAAAGAAAATCTGGACACAGAGACAGACCATCAGGGAAGGAAGATGATGTAAGGACATGGAGAGAACAGCCATCTACAAGCTAAGGGGAAAGGCACAGAATACAACCTTCCTCGCAGTGCACAAGGAGCCGGCCCTGACAGAACCTTGATTGTGGACTTCTGGCCTCCTAAACTGTAAGACGATACACTTGAGCCACCTGGTCTGTGGTGCTTTGTTACAGAGGCTCTGGCATCTTAACACAGTGTGACTGTTGGGTATGACGGTTCTATGAGACAATGTGTCTAACAGGGCAGCTGGCCCAAGATGATCACCAAAGGCAAATGGTCAGAGCAAAAGACAGGAACCCCAGAAGTAGGCTCTCCTAAATGTCAGCCTGTCAGCTTTCCCACAAATGAGGCAGGACTTGAGATTCAGGTATAATTGATTGCAAGTCCGGACCACTCCTCTTTCCAGCTAGAAGACACAACTCAAATTCTCAGCTTCCTCCTATGAAAAATGGCAATACAATCCATGTCACAGGGTTGGTCAGTTGAAATGTCATTGACACAAGGCCTGGTCCACAAGAGGCCTTCTCTATAGTCTACCCCAAAAGCAGACCCCAAATAAGGATCTAAGGGCAAATGATTTATCTAGGAATGGAACCCAGAATCTTTACAAGGAAGTACTAAAGTGATACAAAGCCAGAAAGAAGACAAAGGGGCCATGTTCCCAAGCCAGTTGTCACAGCAGTCACAAGAGCTTACACCTATGGGGGAACTGAGTGGGTATAAACTAGGCGTCTCAGAGTTATCTTTCCTGAGGGAGGCTGAAACTGGGGTACTTACCCACCTGCACACATCAGGCATTGGCTGAGGGTGACCCTCAGGCCAGTGTTCATTCCTGAATATATGAGTTTCTTTTGCTGCTGTAACAGATTCCTCCACAAACTTTGTGGTTTAAAGCAACACAGATTTATTCTCTCTTAGAGATAAGAAATCCAAGACGGGTCCACAAAGCTATATTCCTTCCAGAGCCTCCAGGGGGGAATCCACTTCCTTGCATTCTCCAGCTTCCAGATGTCACCCACATTTTCTTGGCTCCTGACACCTGTGTTAGTCAGCTTTCCGTCACTATAAGGAAATAGCAGAGATAATTAACTTATAAACAGAATGAAGTTATTTTGGTTCACAGTGTGGAGGTTCCTGTCCAAGATTAGGAAGACTTATTACTTTGGGCCACTGGTGAGCATGCCAGATTGCAGTGGCAACAAGCCTGTGGCAGAGAAAATGGCTCACCTTGGGGTGAAGCAGAAGAGAAAGAGGAAGAAGAGGACCAGAGTGCCACAATCCCTTTTGTGGGTATTCTTCTAATGATCTAAAGACCACCCTTTGGGCCCCCCCTCCTGTGGCTTCCACTGCCTCTCCTAGTAATCCCACCCTGGTGGCCAAGCTTTTCACACACTGATCTTTGGGGGACCCTGATCCAAACTATAGCACCCTGTGTCACTCTGATCTATGTTATCACATCTCCTTCTCCTCTGCTTCCATTATCACATCACACTCTCCTGCCTCTGTCTTATAAAGACTCACTAGGATAACCCAAGATAATGTCGCATCCCAAATCCTTATTTGAATCATATCTGCAAGGTCCCTTTACCATCAGGTAATATAATCACAGATCTCAAACTAGGACATGGACATCCTCGGAGGCCACTGTTAGTCCACCCATCACACTAGATATTTTTGGGCTGCCCCACACAGACAGAGCTGGTTTCTGGGGGTAGGGGACTCTTGGATACATGTAGATATACATAAAAGCTGCCTGGTTATGAGCTGGGCACAGACCCGAGAAACAGAGCTGTTGTTAGCAGCCAGGGAAAGGGAAGATGGGCAGGGAATGTCACTGAGCTGACAGAGGAAGAGCAGGTGGCTTCAGCAGTCTCAGAACCTTCAGGCTGAGATGTGAAAGAGCAATCTAGTTGTCAGAATGGTCAAAAAAGCCAAACTGACACTGTCTTACTCACTTTCCCTTCAGTGAGACTCAATACTCAACACTCACAACTTAAAGGAGGAGAGTTTTATTTTGGCTCGTGGTTTTTAGAGGATTGCATCAACAGTCTGGGGGCTCCAGGGCAGAGGAGCATGGTGGAGGAGAGCCGTTCATGTCATGGTGGTAGGGAAGCAGAGAGTGAAGAGGGAGCTGGGGGAGGCAGATACGTCCTTCAGGTCACACCTCCGCTGACCCACCCCTTCCAAACAGTTCCTGCTTCCTAACAACCATTTGGATGGTTAATCCACTGATGAATATGGTATCCCCATGATCCAATCACCTTCCACAGCCCCACCTCCAAATATATGATTGGGGGGCATCCTAGATATAAACCGTAACAGACATGTAAACAGGTTGTGCCGTCACAAGAAATATTTCATGGTGGGGAGGGTGTATGCAATTGCTTCCGTTCTGTAATGAAGAAACTGAGGCCAGTGCCTTGCTCCAGACCACACAGTGAGGGATAAACCTGCTCCAGTGTCTCCTGACTCGTTACCCAGTGTTGTTCTCACTATGCTTCACTGAGCTACAGCACAGTGTGGAACAGTCTGGAAAGAGCCAAGCCTGTGGCCACACCTGAGAAGTTGCCAGCCCCTCAGTCATAATGTCTCCTACCTCTGAGCCTTTCAGTGCCTGCTGGGGCTGCTGGAACTGAGAGAGACCCAGCAGGACTGTTGATGAATCCGAATGCTTTACCAGAAGTTTAAAAATGTAGCTACTATGGGTGAGCATTGTTTATAATCTATCTCTGGTTAATTTGCCTCCTACACGCATACATGTGAGACTGGTTGCCAGATCCTATTGATGATCCCTCCCCAATCTTTCTCTGCCCATCTGTCACCTCTTCTTCCTACTCTGCTAGCTCAGAGCTCTATCACCTCCCACCTGGACATAGCAAATGCCTGCTCATGGTGTTCCTGCCTCCTGAGTGTCCCTGCCCCAATCCGTCAGGCATCCTGCCACCTAGGAAACTCCAGCTCAGACACGTGTAGGAATAGCCCAGGTGCTGCCTGCACCTTCCTCCAGACCTTTCTGGTCTGCTATGTTCTGGCAGAATTCCAATTGCTACTCTGTGAGTCTGCCCCTGAGGGTTTTTTCCAGAACCACAAGCTGGACGGGACAAGGGAATAGGACCCCCAGGATACAGCCACCCAGCAAAGATGGGAGGGGAGCTGGCGGATAAGTGCTCCTGGCCCCTGCCACTTGTTGGAATAACTGAACTGAGCATTCTGCAGTGTCTACCAGAGCTCCCCCGCGGGACTGAGCGGCAGTTGCCTCCAGCAGTAGCTGGCTTGGCAACAGCCTTAATGTTTGCCTTTCCTTCCCTGTCTTCCTTCTCCACTCCATCACTAGTTCCTACCACCGTCTTCCAAATAACTCCTATCCCTGAATCTTCTTGGGGCCTATTTCTGGGGATCCCAAGCTTCCACCATAGGCTTGCTGGCCACAAAATGTCTTCCCCACACCCTCCTTAGCCTGCTATCTAAGGCTGTCCAAGGCTGGCCCCAGTCCATCCTTCCACTTGAACTTCATTTTTCCAGCATTCATGTGACACAGACATCAAAGAGAACTGCTGACTTACTTCCTGATTTCACATTCCTGTGCCTTTAATCTGATGTCCCTGTCAGCAGGAGTCTTGCCCTCCTTTTCTTACCATCTTTCTTCTAGCCTATAAAAATCAGTTCAATAGCCAGGCGTGGTGGCACAGACCTGTAATCCAAGCACTTCAGTAGGCTGAGGCAGGAGGATCACAAATTCTAGCCCAACCTGGGCGGTTTAACAAGGCCCTGTATCAAAATGAAACATTTTAAAAAGAGCTTGGGTTGTAGTTCAGTGTGAAGGCCCTGGGTTTAATCTCCAGTCCTGAAAAAAATAAATTCAGTACAAAGTTCTGAATAAAACAAGAAGGGAAGAGTGCCGGCCATTGCTGGAGCTGGCAATGGCTGCATGGGGATTTGTTCTACTGCTCTGTTTACTTCGTGTGCCTCTGATATTTTCCATAATTAAAAGTCAAGACACAAAAACCAGCTCCTTTGCATAATGGATATCTTTGGGGTCCTGCCCACTTGTCCTCACTCCTGCAGAACCCACGTACCACTCATTGTCTGACAACTTTCTCTGGTGACAGGGCATGCTCAATTCTTGTGCACGGCAGGTCGGGGTGCCAGGGAACTAAAATCCCCATGCAGCTCTTCACCATGAATGCAGGCAGTAGGTGGGTGAACACCCTGGCTTTTGTACCATCTAGGCCCACACCTCTGAGCCTGGTCCTTACCACCTCCCACAGTACCAGAGTGACTGAGCCTCACCTGCTCTTTAGTGGGCCTTACATGACTTCCTCTTCTTCATTCTCTGAGTTCCCTGAAGGGGTCTCCCTTCAAGTAAGGAACTTGTACACAAACCCTAGTCCCAGGGTTTCTTTGAGGGGCAGCCAATCTCGAACACCATGAAACTTCACGTTCTCCCTTACTATGAAGGGAAGGCTTCTTCTTCTGAGCCTCGGGAACACATCTTGTGGACTCTGGAAGATTCAGGACAACCTCCTTCTTAAAACTGATTGGAAGGACAGCAGATAAATGAGGCAAAGAAATGAGCAGAGACAGCTTTAAGGCCTGGAGGCCAGGATTAACTAAAAATCCAAGATATTGTTAATTCTGGATGGACCAAGCCTCAGTGTCCCTTCAGGACAGATTATTTCCTTTAAGAGTCCTTTTCTGCAGAAATCACCATGTTGGTACCTCAGAGTACCTGGCCAAAGATGGACATCTGACTCTCAGGGGCTATGAGTAGGGAGCAAGTGCCTAGTTAGAAAAATGAAATCATAGCCAGGTGCAGTAGTACACACCTGTAATCCCAACATTCTGGGAGTCTGAGGCAAGAGGATCCTGAGTTGAAACCCAGTCTGGGCAACTTAGCAATTTAGGGAGACCCTGTCTCAAAATGAAAAATAAAAATTTTTAAAGAGCTGGAAATGTAGCTCAGTGCAAAGGCACTGAATTCAATCTCCAGTACTGAAGAAAGAAAGGAAAAGAAAAGAAAAAACTAGGCAGGAGTGAGGAGCAGAAGGAGAATGTAGTCACTGGTAGATGGCATTGGTGGTGGCAGGCGCCATGGGAGACCAGTCTCAAGATCCTACATAGACCTTGAGGGTGACAGACTCTTCCAGAAGTACCACTTAGCTGTTAGGACCTAGACCCTAAGATTCATAGTCCTGAGACCCTCAGTAAGATCTTGGGAGTCATGGTGCATTCTAAGAGAGTAGACAGTATCAACAGGGATCTTTGACAATGAGCAGCTTAGTGGTCTTCACCATGTCCTTGCTCCCAGTTTCTGTTCTGCAGAGGTCCCAAGGATGTCACAGGCTCTAGAGCAGGAAACGAATCTCCCAGAAATCACTGTTCCTGCCAACTAGGTCCTCCAAGCCAGCATGAAGTCATTTGAAATGTCTTGTCTTCAAGAGTTGTGGACCAGACACTCGCATGAATTTATCTCTTGGTGCCAAGGTAGATGGCCTTCTAAAGATATTTTGGAGAAGGCCATGCAGCTTATACTACTTTATCTTAGGATGCTTACTTTGCATGCCTGAACCTTCATGTGAAAAGTACTGCTATTTGGTTAATGTTCTGTGCTGGTGCACATGAAAAGACCACAAAGAAATAGAAACAGTAGTGTGGGGAATGTTGATCAAATTACACAAAATTCCAATTAGAAAGAATAGGTTCATAGATCTATTTGTATGTCATGGTAACTACAGTTACTGATAGTATATTGTGCATTTGAAAATTGCTTGAAGAGTAAATTTTTAGTATCTCATCACATACACACACATACACACACATGTGCACACACACATACACACAAATGATAAATATGGAAGGAAAGCATATGTTAAATATCTTGACTTAGTCATTTCACAATTGCTATGGCTTACATGTATCCCTACAAATTCATGTATTAGAAATTTAAGTCTCCAATGTAGCAGTGCTGAGAAGTAGGAGCTTTAGGAGATGATTAGGTCATGAGAGTAGAGATCTCATGACTGGATTAATGCTGTTATCATGAGAATGGGTTCATTATCACTAAAGTGTGTTTATCATAAAGTGCACTTATTATAAAGCTTGGTCTCCTCGTGTTCTCTCACATTGCCTTGCACTTCTGCTTTCCACCATGAGATAGAGCACCAAGAATGCTCTCACCAGATACAAGACCCTGTACTTTGGATTTCCCAGCCTCCAGGATGTAAGAAATAATGTCTGTTGTTTATAAATTTCCCACTGTCAGGTATTCTGTTATAGTAACATGAAACAGACTAATATAATCACATATATACAGATATCAAGACATTATGTTGCATACTATGAGTATACACAATTTTCACTGGTCAATGAAGAAAATGTTTAAAAATAAAACAAACAAACAAAAAGAAATACAGAGAGATGCCCAAGAAGCCCCAGTTTTTCCAGCCTCAGCTGTCTGAGCCAGAAGCCAGCATCAACCACCAGAAAACTGAGTCAGCAGCCTCTGGATCATTCAGCCCTCAGCCTCAGAAGCAACATAGTGACACTGAGTAGAGTAGAGAAGAACTGTCCCTTCGGACCCCTGCCCAAATTGCAGATTTATGAGCAAAATAAGTGTTTTTTTAAGCTACTAAGTTTTCTGGTAGTTTATAAAATAGTAATAAGTAACCAGAACAAGCAACCACATACCTAGAAAAGTATATGGTTGCTGAATTCTCAAAGTCCTGTCCACTTGTGGCAGAAACAACACTATGTGTTCACCAATCCTTATTTTACTTATTCATCAGGTACATGGATGAACTGCATTTCCTGGCAGCCTGCAGTAGGGTGGGATCAATGACTGGGTTCTGGACGGTAACGTGAACAGCATGAGAGCTGGTCTCAAATTTTCTACCCAATCCTACATGCTCGCTCCCACCCCTCCTTGGTCCAATGGACAAAAAAGACCAGCAGAGGACTTGAAGGTCCTATAAGAAAGAAGAACCAAAGGATGGAAGGAGCCCGGCCTCTTGAATCACTTCATAGAAGACTGCAAGTGTAATACCACTGGTGTCTTTGAGGGTTATTTGTTACAGCAACTAGCATTCCCTGAGTGATATGCATGGACCTTACTTTTACCTCCAAAGAACTATTTGAAGAAGGGCATAGAAAATACTCTTGATTTTTCACTTTGTATCTTATGATTTTGTAAATAATTATTAATATTCCTCTCTTGGCTTCTTCCCTAGACTATAAAGGTCCTTAGGGAAAATTTTGTGCTTGAATAACTCTACCTTCTGCAGGCTTAACAAGGTTCCATGCATGTTGTACAGGCTCATTCATCAACACTACTCACTGGCATTTATTGAACAAATACTCTGAACTCCATGTATTTTTAAAGTATTTAGTCTATGCCATAGCACCATGAAGTACTATTATTGCTACCTCCAACTTAAGAAATGTAAGGTTAAGTGACTTTTCCAAGGCCGTTCTGCCAGTGCTAGCCTCAAAGCCTGTGTTCCTCATCACCACTGCCTCTGCCCAAGCTCTACACAGATTGATATATGTTCTTTCCAATATCTTGGGTCTGTGAAGCATTTGCCATGCTCTTCTTCTGACAAGGGTTTGTACTAACCCAAGCAGCAGAATGCCAGGCCTGATGATTTTCCCTTCACCATCACCAACCTGGGACAAAGGCCTCCCCAGTAGCAAGTGACTCCAGCCATGCTGCAGCTGCAACAGGAAACTTTCCCAGTATGCCCCATGTGGCCATCTGGCTCCAGCTGTCCCCTGCACCTCCAGCCAGCCACCCAGGCCACCTCCAGGCTTCCAAGGAAGCCCATCAAGGCATGTGAATGTTGTCCCTGGGTACTCACCCATCGCTGCCCATACTTTTCCCAAGGCCAGCTCTGCACTCTTGCCCTTGGCGCAAATACGCCAAGACAGAAAGAGAGATTGCGTGTATGTGTGTGTATGCATGTGCACATGTGCATGGAGGGATTCACCTGGAAATGCCAGCCCCTCACCAAAGATGTTCCCAGCCCTCATTTGTACACACAGTCTTCAAACATCAAAGTGTTTGTTAAGTGTAAATATTTTTATTCCCACCCCTCCTTCTCCTCCCTCTCCACTTCCGTCCAGGCTCTGAGCTCAGTGGATGCCAGGAGACCCCTCTGACTCAGAGCCAGAGAGGATGGGTTTTGGAAAAGGACATTTCCATGTCCCAGCGGGTGACCAGCAGCTGAGCCTGACAGCCACTGGACTGGGCTAGCAGAAGCAGCAGGCTCATAGCTTGGTGCCTGTTTCCATAGAAACGGACAGGTCATGGGAGCCTTCCCCACACTGACTGTTGTTCCAGTGCTCCCTGGGGTTGCCTCCCTCCCTTGCCATGCCTGTGCCTAGACCTGCCCTGAAAAAATGCCCAAGTTTAAGGGAGCTGGGGAGCTTCCACTAACACTGAATTCCTGGGCACTGAGAGTTCGCGAAGCTACCTTGCTTAGGGTGATTGTTAGCCTCCAGTCCTCTGCTAGCCTTCACTGGATACTCAGTGCTATGTCCAGTTAGTTTCCCTACAGTGCCCTCCAGCCTGACAAAGGTCTCAGAGCCCATCTAGAGAGCCCAGGTAAGGTCACGCTCAGAGGAGGCACCAAGCCACCAGGGGCAGCCACTCATTCTCTTCTGGTAAAACCCTGTTATTAAGTACCTCTCGGCTCCACAGTTCCTGTGCCCTGCAGGTCAAATTGTGCTCTGCCTCTTCATTTCCCTGCCACCCCTGTGCTGTGCATCTCTCATTAAACAGAGGCCTTGCAAACTGAGTGACTTTCCGAGTCTCTGAAGCGAGCACGCTTGTGGCTGTAGCAGAGAGAATGGAGGATGAGCACATAGATTGCTGTCTGACTCCCAAGGTTCATTTCTGCTGCCAGCCATCTCCTCTGCCTCTCCTGGGAGATGGCACCTCAAGGAGGATGTTCTCTGATGGCGTTCCAGGTTCTGGCCATTGTCACACTCTGAACCCTAGCCTCCTGTGGTAGTTCTTCCCGCCACTGGGAGGCTTGTTCACAGCCTCCTCTGGCCTCCTGCAGATGAGGCCTCCTGAGGCAGGGCTTCATCCAAACTCCGCAAAGTTCAAAAGGCACTCTGGGAGAAGCCTGGGCTTTCTGATGGGGTTGACAACTCCTGCTTGGACCTAGAGGTTGAAACGCCAGCCCATCAGCAGGAACTAAACAGCTCTTAAGGCGGGAGGACACTCAGAACTATTGATCAAAGACGCACAGACTACATCTATAATTAGACCAGAAAGCTGCTTGCACATCAGAAGACATGACCGTGACTTCACCAAAGCCCATGATGTATCAGGATTTAAAATACAAACAAACAAAAACCCTGTGACTGAAAATACCCTGTGCTGTTAATTCCCTTCTCTAAAAGGTCCCCTGTGTGTCACACACTTCAGTGCAATAAGGAGCAGGCAGATGTAATAAAAACTCTGCCCGAAAGACAGCAAGTTGATCACAGCTAAAGGTTTCAGCTCTGAGGTGACCATGAGCTCCCAGACCAGGGCAGCCCAACAGCTGGAATCCTGGGGGCCCAGCAAGCAAGTTTCTGTTACCATTCGGAAGTTTCATTTGCCTTTTGCATCATTAACAGTGGCAGGAAAAAGGCTAGGTGTGGGGGCAGTTTG
>PVJX010017630.1:5514-25290 GCA_004027295.1 Dolichotis patagonum | reverse complement strand
CCTCTCATTGTTTTTTAATCACTATTTTGTCAAGTTTAATTGCTGCCATGCTAACAACCCAAACGGGAGTGAAACAAAATAGGGGATATCTATCATTGGTGAGAGCATTTTGATGGAATCCATATCCATTTGCATCTTCTCCGCTGAATTAGGAAAAAGGAAAATAGAAAAGGGTTTCTTGGTTGCTGGTATAAGGATCACTTTCATTGGTCTGGGTGGAGAAATTCCCAGGGTATCGGCCAAATTGAGCAGCTCCAACATATCAACTCAGCCTCTTATAAACTGGGATCTGGGGTTTTCTTGCCTGGATTCTTCTTCCTGAGGTCTCGTGAATTCTTAAAAGTTCTACAGTGTGACAATCCGCGGGCAGAGAGGCACCCTTCCTCCATCATGCATGGGGTGCCAGGTTCCACACCTGACTCTCCTTTTGGTTCTGTTACAGACACTGAGAAGTATCACTCAGAGCCCCTTCAGGAAAGGACATGCAGCCAGTCACTCTGGATGTGTCCAGCTGACAGCTTCCAGCTGTTGGATTCAGCACAGGTGCCCCCAGCTTTTGAGCTAAGGTCACATCCCTCTAGGGGTGACCTGTCGCCAGTGGCTGAGCAATCAGGGGCACTATTGGGAGGCACTATTGGGAGGTAGTGCTAATCAGGGCTGGCCATTTCTCCCCACTCTGGGGCTCCACTGATGGGCACCTCTTGCTTGAAGCTTCTGCTGGGCCAGCAGTGACTCTTCAAATCTGCATTCTTTTCTGAGAGCTTCCCACGCCCAGTCTTACCTCCTCCCCATCCTCTTTCAAGGATGCTACCCCTGTATTATTATTATTTTGAGTCCAATTTCATTTAGGCCCTGTTGGAAGCCACTGAAGAACTAAATCATCCCTCCCAATCATGAACTCCTTCTCCATAAACTCCATGTTAGCATGGTATCTCCACCCACTTCCTGGAGAGCCCATCCTGAGACTAATCTTTCTCCCACAAGATTTTAGATCTTCTGGCTGCCTTTGGTGACTATTTAATGAAAATGTATTAGGTGCTTTGCTGAGTATCTGGACCACTCAGGGGTTTTAGCAACCAAGAGAAAATGCCAGGCAGCTGTTAGGAGTGACGGGGTAAAGGCTGTTGGGCCATCTGAAGAAAGCTGGTTCAAAGCCTGGCTTCTGTGATGGCCAGCACAGGTCATAGCGTTTGGATCCGGAATAGCCACCAAGGGCTCATGGACTGAAAGCTTGGCCTCCAGCTAGTGGCACTATTGGGACGTGGTGGAAATCCTGGGAGATGGGACCTGGTGGGAAGAAGTAAGTAACGGGGTGTGCCTTTGAAGGGGACATCAGGACTCCCAACCCTTCCTTGTTCTGTTTCCTGACTCCCATGAAGTGAGTATGGTGCCCTCTCCACCATGTTGTTCTGCCTCATCATAGACCCAGAAACAATGAAGCCAAGAAACCATGGATTGAATCCTCTACAATCATGAGCCAAAATAAACTTCTGTTTCTTTAAATTGTTTTTATCAGGTATTTTGTCACAGCTACAGAAAGATGAGTAATAGGACTGGCCTTGCACCTGGCAACCTGAAAAAATGCACAGGTTTCTCCTGAAGATCCCCATGCAGATATAGAAGTTCAGTCCAATAACAGGAATGTGGATCGGGAACCTGTACCCAAACAGGGCTGGGGTTTACTAGCACTCAAAGATTTACCAGGTCTTGGCTTCCCAAATCCACTGCCTATCAGCTCTTTGAAGGCCAACATGCCTGTCTTGCTGATCACTCCAGGGTGCAGAACTGCCTGGCATAAGGCCGTTACTGGAAGAATACTGGATGAATGAATGAATGAACCTCATAGACAGCATTTCATGACAGTACCCTCAATGCTGCCCATTGCCTGGAAGGAAGATATAGTACAAATGTGGTAGACAGAGCAGTTACCATCTTAGCAAAGTGACTTGGCCCTCCCTTTACCTCTGTTAGCATTGGCTGTGCCTGCCACCTTACAGCAGGTCAATGAGAAGAGTTCCTATGGCTTCTGCCTTTGATCTCCTGCCCTTACTACCACGGACAATGCAGGACTTTCCATGCCAGGTTCCCAGGCAAAAGGCAGTAAACACCTCCCAGGCCACCTCCAAGAAGTTTTTGGCTAGGGGCCCTCAGCACTCTTTTGTGTGTCATGCAGTGTTAATACGCCATGCTTTTAATATAGACGTTACTACCTTCTGGGCACTGTTTTACACACCATATCCCTGTTAACTAACTGAGGCTTCCAACCACTTGCATGAAATACATATTACTCTTACCTTCCCTTTGCAGACAAAGAAGCTGAAGCACAGAGAGGTCAAGTCACTTTGCCCAAGGTCACACAGCTGGTAAATACTGTGCTCAGGTAATCCGACTCCAGTGTTTATGCTACTCCCTAGCGTATCATTCCCCTGCCTACAAGACTGCTTGCTGCACTGAGGCCTGGTTAATGGAAGAGACTATACCCAAGCAGGGGCAGTTGGGATGAAGCCAGTACTCGTGACTGTGGCCTCTAGTAAGCCAACCCTTGACCAGCTTCACTCTGACAGACCTCACGGGGATCATTTACACCTGGCACCTCTCTAAAGACAGACCTAAGACACCTGCCAGTGCTATCTACCCTTACCTATGAGTGGCCAACCAGGAAAGGCACTAACAGAGTAGGGAGTCTGGTCGGGGGCCTCCTTGCTCCTGGACTAGTCACACCCTGCTTCCCGTTCTGGCGAGCAGCACTGGTACGAGGAACATGGGGAAGCACCCACTGGGTGTCAGGCAGAGGGCCAAGTGTGGTCCAGCCCCACAGCGCCCCCATGACACAGGTGTGAGCACCCTCCTGCTCCTTTCATGTACGAGTAGTAGTGTACACTCAGTAACGGCGGGGCCGAGGCCTGACACACTGAGCACTGTGCTGACCACTCAGGGTGTGGAACTCAGCATTCACAACTGGCCCTCCTCCCTCATCGTGCTCTTGTCTGCCCTTCGCACCTTCCCCAGCCTTCTCTCCCTTCAGCTGGCCACCCCCAAGCCCTTCATACTGCCTCTGAGCATCCTCAGCTGACTTGGGGGCCCCACTCCAGGCCCAGACACCTTATGTTACCCTCCCCTGCCTGGCAGCAGCCTGGCTTTGCCACCCCTCCTCTGAGCATCGCAGTGACAGCAGAACAGGCAGACAGACACACTGGCCCAGACCTTGGGACACCTGCGCCTTTGCTCCAGGATAAGAAATAACACGTACTAGTGTGCATTTGGGAGGAGCACAGTCCTCACAAAGCTTCACAGTGACCTTTTTTGTAAATGTTGTAGATCTCACTCATTCTTCCAGAACAGGAGAGGAAGTCCAACTAGGTACAGCCGAGGGTCCCTGGGAACTTGCAGAGAATTTAAATCTTAATTAGATGTGCTGGTAGAACACAGCATCAGGCTGGTAGAAACCAACACCCAGAAAACAAGACGGCAACACAAAGATGGGAACAAAACTGCCTCGGTAAGGAGGGACCCCCACCACAGCCCCCTGTTGACACAGGAGCCACACCTGCGTTCACCTGCCGCCATGGCAGGTGGCTCCCATCCTCCTGCCTGCCACCTCCACTCCTCTGTCCCACAGCCTCCTCCAGAACTGTGGTCTTTTTGAGCCTTGTCCCTAACCCAGAGACAGGTCAGGCCTCATGGTATGTAGTGTGCAGTATGCAATGAAAACGTGGGGTCCCTTTCTCAAAAGGCAGGACACAAGCTCTTCTCCTCCATGCACGCTCATGCTTGGCCTGTCGCAGGGTTGTTTATTTGCTATTTTATGAGGGACTCCCTCTGCCAGGGTGTCATCCTCTGGAGAAATATAGAGCCTCATTGGAGTCCTGACCCACAGTTTGGCTCATGCCCAGCACTCCTGTGCTTCTGCCAGGCTCCTGCCAGGGGACTAGCATGGGGCCTTTGGGCCAGGTGGCCAAGAACCTCCTCAGAGAACCTAGGAGGTGACAGACTCCCAGAGCATACTCCATTGTCCCATTAGACTTCACTTACAAAACACAATTTCAAAGATAAACTTATTAGAAGTGCAAGATGGTGCACACATGGCATTAAAGCCCAAATAAGTAGCTCCTTTCTGCATAGGTTATATATTGTGACACTTAACCCCACTGAATCGACTTGATTGGATTGGGAGCTGCCCAAGGGATTAGTAGAGCACACTTCTGGGAGTGTCTAGGTGGGCCATAAGGGAGTGGCTTGGAGGTCTATGTCCGGTCTCTCACCCAGTTCTTTCTGGCACTGTCCCTTGCTCTGCTTCCCAGATTCCATGAACTAAAGCAGTGTAGCTCCCCTGTGCCCTTCTACCATGATGTTTCTTCCTGGGGACCAGTTGACCATGCACTGAATCCCTTGAAACTATGAGCTAAATTAAAGCTCTCCTTCAAGGTGGGGGTATTAGGTACTGTGTCTCAAAAACAGGAAAACTGACTAATGTGTATACCCTGACCAGGGGAGTTGCTTTAATTCTAAAGTGTGAGGAAATTCATGATCCTAGGTCAGCCAGCAACCAATGGGTAAGAGTCATTGGATCAACGCCAATTTGTCCTTCTGAAGCATATTCTACACTCTGTCCTTGGGAGGCTGCTGTGATATTGAATCCAGCTGCCCACAGGAGTAACCTTCCCATTCATGTGGCCTCTCTTTCCTTTCTTTTAGTATCTTCCTTAGTTTAAGAGGGGACCTAGGCTGTGCACGGTGGTATACAGCTGTAATCCTAATACTCAGGAGGCTGAAACAGAAGTATTACAAGCTATATGTCACCCTGGGCAATGTAACAAGACCCTGCCTCAAAACAAAAAATAAAAGTGGGCTAGGGATGTAGCTCAGTGAGAAAGTCTTGGGTTCAATCCCCAGTACCTCAAAAAAGAAGATGAAATACAAACTAAGACTCCTAACAGTTTAGGGAATATATTCATTTTCCAGTCCTACCATAACAAAGTACCACAAACTGGGTGGCTTCAAACCACTGCCCTTGATTCTCTCATAGTGCTGCCAAATCCGAGTGCTGGCAAGGCTATCGGTTTCCAAAGACTCCAATGGAGAATCTATCCCTGGTGCTTCCAGCTTCTGTTGGCTGCAGGCTTTCCTTAGCTTGTGACTGCACCACTCCAACCTCATTCACTGTCATCTGTCATCACGAGGCTGTCTCCTTGTATTTGTGTGTTTTCATGTGCACACGTGAGTGTGTGTGTGTGTATGTGTGTGTGTGTGTGTGTCTGTCTGTCTGTTCTCCTCTTAAAGAACCCCAGTGTTGTATGTTAAGGTCCCAGCTTACACCAGAGCAACCTCATCTTAACTAATTACATCGACAACATCCCTATTTTCAAATATGATCACATTTGAAATACAGCATATCTTTTGGAGGGAGCACAATTCAATTCATAAAATATAGTCATTTAAAAGGTTATGGTGAAGAGGAGACCCCGGCCTGTGCTTCTGAACAATACCTCTCAAATCATCATGCACCTGAGTCCCATGAAAATCATGTTCAGGTGCAAATTCTGTTTCAGTGGATCTAGACAGGGCCTGAGAGTCTGCTTTTCTAACACGATGCTGATGCTACTTACTATGCGGGTCAAAGAGGGAAAGTGGCTGGGAAGTCTGTGTTGTTCTTTCATGGCTTGGTCCCAGTAAGCCACACACTCCAATGGTGACATCTTCCCTACCACAGAGAAAAAAAGAGTCATTTATGGCCCTATTTCATGGAACACTGGAGGCAGGCCACCTCATATCTCACTGGTCAGTGTGACTTGGATGCCATCAGGCAAGTGCCTATCTATCCTTGGTCTGGTCAATACATGTAAGGGTGACAGCATTCCATAGCACTGGTCTGAACCATTTCAGAAAGAATTTCGCAGGACATAGCTGAGGGCATGGCAACTGATAGTATAAACAATTTCTATCAAAAGGTTTTAAAGCTTGAAATATGCTGTTCAAATATTGAGATACAGATGTTTGGTGACTCAAAGGGCATTAGGAAGTGGGCAATAAATCAAACCAACCCATACCTACTGAGGGCTCAAAACAAACCAGCAATTTAAGAAAGGATTTGCTCTGATTTTAGAGTTGACTAGATTTCGGCACGCTCACAAGACACTAGCAGTCAGAACCCAGCAAGGAGATTTCAGATATACCTGATTGTACCTCATTCGGGTTCAAGGATTCAACTTTACTAAGTACATCAGTCAGCTAATTCTGTAATAATGCTGACTGACAAACCATCCCAGAACTCTGTACAGGTAATCCCTGTCTCACAATGGTTCTACTTAATGATATTTTGACATTACAATGGTGTGAAATAATACACTTTCAGTAAGGCAGCACATCAGATTTTGAGTTTCAATCTTTTTTAGGCTCTTGAGATGCCAGGCAGTGGCAGTGCACTGAAGCTCCCAGACCTCACACCATCACAAGGAACAGCAACTGGGCACTCTACAGTGTACAAGCATTTTGGTTTACTTGTCATGGGTTTCTCAGGACTTACTCCACTGAAGTCAAGGAGCATCTCTAGTTTACCATAAAAATATTTAGTTTTCTTGCTCAAGAACCTCCGAGGCAGCTCTGCTTCAGCTCCTGAGTGGGACTGAATGACGCCTTTTCACTTTCCTTGGACCCATAGCTACCCAGGACAGATAGCAGAAGGGAAAACGTGAGCTATCCTTTAAGGCTGGGACTCAGAACTTATTCTTTATCACTACTGCTTGTGTTCCATTGAACAAAACAAGTCAGTAGCTGAGCCCAAGTGCCAACAGGTAGGGAATCTTATTCTGTCTGATCATGTGAAAGCCACGCAACAGCCTGCCACTTTGAAGGGTGACCACCTCTAGGCTTTTGACTCCTCTCATGGCAACTCACCCTCAGGGAGTTGCAAAGCAAATGCGTACCTTTTATTGATATCCTTTGTCTTTACTCTGTATCACTAAATTTTCCATTACCTAAGTGATGAGTATTCTATGCATGCTTTGTTCTCGGAACTCAGTGTTAGGCAGACAATGCATGAAGCAGCTCAAGTAAGGAGCCACACCAGAGAGTCACTAATGAAGAGGAAAGTCCTCATTAGGTGGTTAGAATAACTAATGACAACTACTGAGATAGCACAACTACAGTACATTTTAGTAGGATTTAGTATCATTTTCGCCTAAGGTGGTATTAGTTTAGGGACTCAAGAATACAGTCAATTTTATTTCCCTTTGGCAACTCGATTTTAGCCAGTGAGAAGTAGCCCTAAGGGATGCTTCCCAGAAACAGAATATTCTTTCCTAAGGCAGAAGAAGGCAGTGCTGGGGCTGGGAAAGGGGCAGGGCCCAGGAGCAGGGAGGTATATGAAAAATGGGAAGAAGTACCAACATGCCCATCCTTCTTCACATAGAGATGACCCGGTGAGGGAGATATAAGAGCACATTCTTATGGATATATATCCCTCCCTCCTGGGACCCCACCTTGGGGTGGAGCCACAACACCTGTTTCTCTCTCCAGAACTTGTTGATTCCCTGATCCTTCCACTCTCCTACCTGCCCATCCCAGATCATCTAGAATCGAACTTCCCTTCCCACTCCCCATTTCAGAAGTGTTACCCAACTCCAACTGCATACTGGGGTCCTGTGAGGTCACCGGAAGATGAAATAACTAACACAACAGAGAAATCTGTCGAAGGTAAAGGTTTTGGATCAAATCTAGGTAGGATCAACTCCCAGCTGACCGTTTACAGCTGGGGACTTACAACAGGGACATAGGACCTAGGGCAGGTTACTTAATTCTTTGGGCTGCTATTTCTTCATCTGTCGATTGGAAGCAATAACACAATATGCACAATGAGTTGTTAATATCTGTATCTGATGTGACCAGCTTTGCAAAGAGGTCAGCCCTACCTCTGGGGCTTGACGTTCATTCATTAGGTAGAAGCAAGTATGGGTCCATAGTCCCTTATCTAGACAAGAGGGACTGACAGCTTTCAGAATTCTGTGTTGTTCAGATTTTAGGAAGCTCATACGGTACACTGACCACCTATTACAGTAAACCCCCGCCATGTCCAGGGTAGCACCTCATAATCAAACACATTAACATTTCTGCAGCAAATGCTCCAACAGACACATTAATTGGGGTTAGAAGTGACCTAAAGTAGCCTCCCATAAATAGCCTCCCCTAGCTTCAGGCTAGGTTTTGCCATCAAAGGAGTTTGGGGCCAAACCTCAGGATGGGAACTCAGAATTTAATGCTGCAGGTGAGTAGTTTTATTAACAGTCCCCAGACTTCTGCCTGTGGTGAGGGGCAGGATAAAGAGGGGGAAAGAGCAGGTGGTGGTGAGCAGAAGGCCTTGGGAGGGAGGCAAATGGTTGGAAGACCGGCCACCAGCAGAGGCTGGCGGGAGAAAAGGCAGACGGCTCCTGCATTTCCAGTAGCATCATTTTACTCCCCAGAGGCCTTGAAAGTATTCATTCCCAGACCCCCTCTATCAGTCACTGAATAGCTGAATAAATGGAAGCAAGGCGATGAATGAATAAACAAACAGTGGGGAGAGGGGAGCAGCTGAGCTCTGCACCTGAAGACAGATCTCCAATTGCCAGTTTCTGTAGGGCATTCCAGAAGGCGCACTGGCAGGCCTGGGGACACCCCTGCAGGAGGTGCTGGTCAAGGTGAACATCCACTTGGCCACTAACCACGGAGCAAGAGAGGCTACAGCTGGGCTGACCTCTCACAGGAGAACACTGGCCTAGAAGTACGATTTGGCCCTTTAGCTAGGGAGTTTTATAAGCTCAGGAATCAAATCATTGTTTTTCCTGGGTTTGTTACTGGAGTCCTGCTGGCAGCCTGCAATCGTTCATTAGTAGTGACAGTGTCTGTGTATCTATGTGTCTGTGGGTCTGTGCGCATGCACCCATGTGTGTTGCACCCATGTGACAACAGAAGAAAAAAAGCAATTGTTTTCTCTGCATGCAAAGGGAGCTAAGCTAGGAGAGAGGGAGGAGCATGTCCTCCTCCCCGTGTCTTTTCTTATTTTGCATTTCTCATTACATCCTCATGTCACGGGGCTGCTGGCTGATTTATAATTTATTGGTTTAGTGTCTCGCAGCAGGGAAAGGATGCTACGCTATATTTTTCAGGGACACTCAATTCAACTTTGGTGAAGCAGCCAGGGCCACAGCTGTGAGGGACATAGAAGAAAGATGTGCTTCAGGAGGAGGCAGAAGAGCACCAAGCCAACAAGCATGTCTCCACAAAACACTGCCCAGCATCGCAAGCGCTGGCCTGCACAGGAGTTCTGTTACGCAGAGGTTTTCTAATTGGATTTTGGAAATCCAATCTCAATCAGGCACGTAAACGCATCTACAATTCTGGGCACCAGGCTCCATGCACTTGGCAGAGTCGTGCTTTGCTGCGCTTCCCAGGGCAGAACCTGAGACTGGGGTTCACACTAAAGTAATTTTATTAAGTTCTGCCAGGAAAGTGGGATGGGGCACTATATTCATTTACTAGAGCTGCTGTGACAAAGTGCCACACGCTGGGAGGTTTCAACACTGGAAATGAACTGTCTGGGCCGGAAGTCCAAGATGAGTCAGCAGGGTTGGTTCCTCCTCAGGGCAGAGCCGGGTATCTGCTCCCCAACTCTCCTCTAGCTCCTGATGGCTTGCTGGCCATCTTTGGGGTTCCTTGGTGTGTAGGAGTGAGTACCACCCAAATTTCTGCCTTTACATCCGTGCAGCTTTCTCCCTGAGTGTGTGGCTGGATCCAAATTCCTCTTTTGATGAAGACACCAGTCACACTGGATTAGAGGCCACCCTCATCTTGGTTACCTCTTTACAGACCTGCTTCCAAATTAGATCACATTGTCAGGTACCAGGGTTTAGAAAGTCATCATATGAATTTGGTTGTGTTACACAGTCCAACCCCTACCAGGAAGTAAGGAAGTGATGAAACAAAAGGAGGAGACCAAGCAAGGGTACAATGTCAAATAAAGTCCCAGAGAGGGGAATTTGGGTTCAATCCCACAAGAAATTTCCAAAGTCAGATTGCCTTCAGGGGTATCCCAACTAGAGAACAAACAAGCTGAAGTTTTGGCTAGTGGAGGCCCCAGATGAGCATCATTTCCCATGTACTACAGCCCCTTTTGCATAAAGGCACAAAAGTCCTGGCATTTGGAAATAAGTTCAAGCGGAAGACAGTGTGCAGAAATGACACCAGAAATGACTGTTTAGTTGTCTCCTAAAAGCAATGGAACATGTCCATTCCAGAACTTAGAGGGGTCGCAAAAGTGGAAAGGTGAGCACATGAATTCCCCCCCAAAAGCCTAAGCTGACGTTGATCCTGAAAAGCCTGTTGATATCTTTTTCTAGGTTTTTGTTGATAGTGGATTTAAACAGGATGAGGAGGGGGTGGGTGATGTACAGGCAAACAAGAAAACTAGCCATTTTTGTACAAAACAGTGAAAAGAAAATACGCTTTGGGAAAAGTGGTAATGATCGACTCTTGGGGTTAGAATCACAGTCTTTGATTGAATAACATGGCAGGGTTTTGATTCAATAGTAATCCGATTTGGGTGGCACACCAATAATAAATTCTCCAGCAAACTGAAAAATTCTGTAGGGTAATGGAAAGCATTCGAACCCCATGGTTTTCATTGAATTAAATATGAAAATGTATCATACAATCGATATTGCAATATTTGATTCAATCAGCATTTCGGGATGGGAACCGTTTTCTCCCATTTGTTTTTATGCTGTCATGAAATATTTCAATTTGCTTCAGAATTTATTATTGACAAATCACCCTAACAGCCGTTGGGGGTTGGGGCAGGGAGCCTGTCACCAAGGATTGGCAGCTGAGAGATGTTGGACCCAGAGAAATAGCCGAGGACTGGAGAATACTCCGATGAAATTCCAGAAAGAGGCTGATTACGTACAGCAGGGGAAGGGGGAGGGAGGCATTTGTCACTAAGAGAGAGGAGATGACATGGTAGCCCTGTCTTTCCTCTGGATGGGGACTACTCTAAGCAATGAAGGCTCACACTGACAGATGAGTGGGTCCCTCTGCTCCCCTGCTCTCTGACCCAGGTCCCCATGAGGGGAGCGTTTCTGTGCAGACTCTAGGAATGCTGTCCTGCAGTAAGTGGCCTAGTGCTATAGAGAAATACCAATATGGAGCCTCAGAAACTTGGAGCTGAGTGAGGTCTTCCAGCTGTGTGGCCTTGGGTAATTGACTTAACTTCTCTGGGCATGTCTTTGCTTATTTGTGGAATAGTAGTAAGTTCTTACCTTTCTCATTAAGCTGTTGTAATTTTAAGTGAAAGCATACCATAATAAATTATGTTTCATGCTCTAATCAACAACAATAAGTGAAAGTTATTATTGATACTACTATTATGTAAATTGGCTATTACTTGTAGTTTACTTGTACTATAAAATTTAAGACTTCAAGCTCTTATGAGTCTCCTGTCCAGTTCTTAGGTCTGAGGTGGGTCTTGAGGACCCTGAGTAGGCTCACAGAGACATTTGTGGCCAATTAGGGGCTCACTTTGGGCTGAGGGACCCCACTCACACGTCCTGAGCTTGACTGGCTTTTGGCATTGGTGGTAATAGGGCTACATGGCTCTCAGGATGCAGAAAACTAAGGGTAAGATGTGACATGGCAGCTGGAGTCCAAGAGATGAATAAGCCCCAAAATGCAAGTGTCATTTAAGGCTCAGCCTGCATCAGACTTGTGAACCATGGAACCCCACTGGCCAGTACAAGCTGTGAGAAGTACTCAGTTTGGAGGGGTGCCCAAAAATGTCACCTCCTGATACACAAATCTACACCAAGGTCATGGATTAAGGAAGGAGATGGATCTGTGGCTCCTTTTGCAAACGGTCATAATAATTACGATTGTCATCTTTTCTCTGAAGGTACCTTTTATCACATCTCATGTAAAGCTGTAGGCATGAAACGCCTTTCCCACTGCCTAACACTCCTTGAGGACAGGATATCTTTGCATCTTTTTTATCCAACAAGCTACGAAGTGGTGTAAAAATGCTTTCAGAGTATATCATGTAAGTATAATTATATAGTGTTATAAAAAAGAAACCTCTAGAAATACATTCACATAATGAGCAGAGCCATCCAAGTGGCAGGTCTCACAGGGGTATTTACATTTCTGAGCTAATAGAGGAGACAGAAACTCTAGGGAAGATTATTTTAATCGCTGATGGGTGGCTATTTTAAACAATACTCTCTCCCATATTCTTCATATCACACCATTAGACAACTTGCAACTCGCTTGCAAATGTGGCCACCCTGGCTGTGACTCCAAGAAAAGGAGGTAGCTGATAATGCTTCTTCTACTTCGCAGGTCTTTGTGAGGCACCCATGAGATTTTGTGCCACCCTATGAGCTTTAAGCCCACTTGGAAAGGGAGAAAAAGAGCCAGCAGGAGTTCACTGAAATAGAGAAAAGTGTTCAGAACAAGGTCCAAACGAGTACATACTCATCAGCTCACCAACATGTGTGGAGAAACTACTAGGTATCAATAACTGTGGACACTGGGGATACAGGGGTGAGCAAGAAAAGCATCTGCTCCTCTCATGAAGCCCCCATCATAACATCTGATCCCAAGAAATCAAAGCCAGAATAAGCAATAACAGACTGCAAAGTGTTCCAAGTCCTGAGCTCTGGGTTAGGTGGTGTGAAGTCTGTTCCACCTCAGCTTCTCCTGGTCCCAAGCACTGGAGGTATGCACACTGTGCCAAGTAGAGGAGCACGGGTGTCAACCTCTCAGAAAAGAATCCCTGTATATGCAAAGCACGCCCAAGACTTGCAACGCCTATGTACCTTTTACTGTTGTAGGCACATGCACGAGTGAGTTCGTTTAATCTCCACAACTCCAGCATGGCCATACCAGTGAGCTGCAGTTGTGTAACAGATCCTCACAAAGTTTTAGTGGCATGAAACAGTCAGCCCTGATTTCTCAAGTACCTGCCAGCTCCCTTCTACTGATCAGGCCAGCACGGCTGTGCAGCTCTGCAGCTCTTTGCCTGGGCTTCCTTGTGCATCGGGTGTTGGCAAGTGTGAGCTGATCCAGGTTGACCACAACCAGGTGACTCCATTCAACTCTACGAGCCTCATGGTCCAACAGGCATGTCTATATCTATGGCAAAGCACAAGAAAGCAAGTTCCACTGCACAAGCCTGCTTTAAACCTTCTGCATGTGTCACAGCTGCTGTTATTCCACTAAGCAAATCCAGTCATATGGGGAGCCTTTCCTCAAGGGTAGGGGCAAACCACTCAATAGGAGAGTAACATTTCAAAGTTACAAAGCAGAGGGCATGAGTTCAGGAAGAATTCAGGCACAATTCAGGAAAACTTGAGACCAATAACATAATCTACTGCAAAGAAGTATTTATCATTAAGCTCATTTTACGAATAAAAGAACTAAGCACAGAGTTTAGGATACTTGCCCAAGGTAGAACTGCTAGGAAATGATATATCCACAACTTGGCCTCAAGCCGTCTGCTCTTATCCACACCTCCAGCATTTCATTTCTTAACTCTGGCTTAACCCAAAGAGAAATCTCCGAAGATGGAAGATATAGACTGTGTCTCTGTTGTAAAATCCACCACAAATATATTTTTTTTCTCCCAGCCTTTGACTGGTATTAACCTACAGTGTGGTCAAGGTCAGACTCCTGGTCAAAAATCCAGAGCTCATGACTTCAGTGGTACCATTTGGGTATGGAACCATGTGCTTTAACAATTAGTCATGTTGGGGGTTGACATCTGCAGGAGCTGAAGAGTCTGCTGAGGACACAGGCCATCTGAAGGCCTCTCTCCCTGTCTTTTGGGAGAAGGCATGTGAGGGATGGGGTTCTATGGCTGAACCATCGCATCAAGCCAAAGCTTTACTCCAAATCCTGACTCGGTCCTTGTTTACACAGAAGGGAATAGGCCATCACCAAGTCCTATCACAGGCTATTGCATTTTAGCCTTCTGTTGGGCCACGAATCCCTTGAGAACTGATGAACATTAAGAACCATCCATTCAGGAAAATGTACACAACCCAGAATTCTCCACAGAGAAGAATCTCAGTGTAGACCTCATAGCTGTTTCACTTTGAACCACAGAACTTGCTGATCATGCTTCTGTGCCCTATTCTGGCGTCATCCCAGCTACTTCAAAGGTTTATGTAGAAACCTCCAACTCATGTTGCTCCAGTCCCACAGCCAGCAAGAAGGCACCAGCACAGCAGCCTCAGTTTCCCCAGGAAGCCACACATGCAGGATGACTCCTTTCTGGCCTAAGTCTAGGGGTAGACTTAGGGCTTTTCTGCAATGTGAGGTAGTAGGATGTAGACGTTAAGGGCATGGATTTTAGGACTGTGAGCACAAAGACTCAAATCAATCGCTTCTCTCTTTCTTTTCCTTCTCTTTCTCCTCCCTCTCCTTCTGCTGAACCTCTCCCTCCTCCTCTTTCTCATCCTTTTTCTCCTCCTCTTCTTTCTTTTCCCTTCTCCTTCTTTTCCCTCCTCCTTCTGCTTCTTTCTCCTCTTTCTTCTTCTTCCTCCTCCTCTTTCCCTCTTTCTCTCTTCTCTTCCTCCTCCAATCCCTCCCTCTCTCTCATCTCCTTTCTTTCTCCTTCCTCCCTTCCCCAACCCTCTTTTCAACCTCCTTTAGTTCTATTTGTCCCTGCTTTTGTGCAATTCCATGTGTGCCCCACCCCTACCCCCACACCATAGACAGGTTCTTTCCACAGAAGGAAATAATGGGGAAAAAGAAGCAGTACCTACTCTCACCCTTCACCAGTGTTCATTTTCCATCTCATGAAAGCCTCCCTTAAAGCAATTGTGTTGTACCAGAGGGGAATATCCTGGGATTGGCAAGACCAAGGTTCCATGACCATCCCCCCAAGCCATGGAAGATGATGGAGCAGGGTTCTGTAGCTGATAGACAGGTGCAGGGCAGACAAGAATAGCAGGTAGACACTGAAATTATTGAGTAATTTCAGAAAAAAAAAGCCCTGTAATGCTCCTTGCTGTGCTGGCTGTTGGGACAGGATGCTGTGGGGACACTACTTATCACACTGTCACGTTTCTCAAACATTAGCATGCTTCACAATCTCAGGAAGGGCTTGAATAAACACAGATTGCTAGGCCATGTCCCCAAAGCATAGATGTAGGAGTGCACGTTTCTACCAATGAAAACAACATTGAGAGAGAGGCCCAGATGGAAACAACAATGGTGGTCCAGGCAACACTTTAATAATTACTAGAAAATTGCCTATTGCCTTCTCTCAAAGACGCATAGAGAAAATTCCACAAGGCCTCAGTCTTATACTAAGATAAGTGTTACTTTTAACCAATGGGTTTCTTTTTATTTGTGTAGACACCGTGAATCTCTCTCTCTCTTTTTTTTTTTTTTTTTTTGGTACCAGGGATTGAACTCTTGCTTCATGCTTACCAGGCAGATGCTTACACCACTGAGCTAAATCCTCAGCCCTGACACTGTGACTCTTATAAGTCATGTGACCCTCTCTGGACTGGCTGCTGGAAAGCTCAGAGCTGAGAGTATGGTCCAGTTCTATCTTGTCTATGGGGCCACAGAGCTCAAGCTCAGCCACCTAACCTTAATCTTAGCTTCATTTTCTATTTTACAGCTTCTATCTTACCTTTGGTCTGAAAAAATGGTTTGGTGAAGAGTTTAAAGTGACAGAAACCAACTTGAACAATATTAAGCCAAAAAGAGAGGGAGTGTCCATAAGCCATAAGGACAGTAGAATGTCCTATGAAAGAGGGATAGTTGGAACAAGGGGCCACTTGACTCTCCCTACATCTCTTCTTGGCTTCTTTCCCATTGTCTTCCTTCATTACTGCCCAGCTTTCTCCACAGCAGAAAGGAATCTGTTCCTCATGGTGGCACCTGACCTTTGTCTTAAAGTTATTGTGATCTGAACTGAGATTTGCTTCTATCCCAAGTAAAAACTCCCAAGGGAGAGTTTCAAGGGGAACAGATGTCTCTACTTCAAGCTGATTATCTGTAGCAACAGTGGAGCCATGTTGTACAAGATGGCTGCCCTTACAGAAAGTCTTGGTTTGGTCTTGGGGGATTCTGATTTTCAGGGACATTCAACCTACAAATGAAATCCAAAGGTAGTCCACTGTAGAATTTCCTCTTGCTTGTGGAGACCTGTCTTTTTGTTCTACTGGGCTTTCAACTTTTGGGGAATTAGAAGGCAATCTGCTTTCCTCCATCTACCAATTTAAATATTAATCTTATCCAGAAACACTCTTAGAGCAACATCTAGAATAATGTTTGACTAAATATTTGTGCTACCCAAGGTCGAGTCAGGCTAACATATACAACTGATGATTACAGATACTCTTTTTAATTGCCAAAACTATTTTATCTCCTAGCTGAAACTGTAGCACCAAGCCCCCATCTGTCATTTGATAAGCGCTTAGTAAATATTGAAAGTGAATGAATGATCACTGATACTTTCAGTGTCCTGAAAGGGAGGTCTTTGCCATTTAAAGGATCCTCAGGTTAGGTCCCTATAATGGAAAGTGGGGAATTATACCCTAATTCTCTCAAAGATTCTCACTTTAGTTTATTGAGTCTCTTTAATGTCTCCAGTAGAGTTTTGGTGGTTTTAAGCTTCTTTCCTTCTCAAATAAGTGAGGCTATGATGGAAATACATATTGTCTTAGTTACTTTTCTCATTGCTGGGACAAAATACCCAGCACCCAAAGCTAAAGGAGGAAAGGTTGATTTAGCTCACAGTTTGTAGAGGTTTCAGTCCATAATTGACTGGCTCCAAGGCAGGGTGGCTTCACAGAGAAGAGCAATTCATGGCAGGCAGAAGACAGCAAAAGCAACGAGAGAGAGAGAGAGAGAGAGAGAGAGAGAGAGTGAAGACTCTTCCTGTCCCTCACATTGTATGCAGGCTACCTGCCCTAGGGCAGGTTTGCACCCACGCCCTTAATGCTGGCATTGGACCATGAATCAATCACAAACTCTAGATTCAACCAACTCTGAAAAGCCTGCTCCCTATGATTGCATGAGGCTTTGGTGGAACATCTAAACACAGACCATAACACATACTCTTGCAAAAAAGACAAGAATTTCACCCTCTATTCACCTCCAAGCCTCAGAATCCCTTTCTCTCAAAGATCCTATCCAGATGGTCTGAGAAGACTGGACTGAAACTTCCACATAGAAGTCTCAGAAGTAGACTGATATTTTTGTGGCTGGAGTTGCTATATGCCAGGTCAAACATTCATCAAACCCAAAGTAGAAGCGTCCCATTCCCAGGCCTGGCCCTTGCCTTTAGCTTGACCAGGAGGGCTGAGGGCACACGTTTCTAAAGATACATAGTGATGAATTTTCTCTACTTAACAGCCTTGTACAGTAGAAGTTCCTATCTGGCTACATTCAAAGGTGGTTCCTACACAAGTACATGAGAGAAGGCATTTGCAGAGACTTTTGGGTTCAAGTCCTAAAGTAGGACATTCAAAATATGAAGCCATTCTATGTGGAAGTTGAAGGGGACAATCATGAAGTCAGAAATTCTTGGTTTTACTGCACTGGACCTCAGTTGTCTCATCTATCAAATAGACATGATATAATGGTGCTGTGATTATTCGAGAATATCATGAGGTCATACGAAGCAGAGATTTAGGAACCAGACAGATAGGAACTCAAATCCTGGCTCTGCCTCTACTGGCTGTCAGACTTTGAGCTTTGATTTCCCCGTTTTCAGGCTGGACATGATGGTTCCTCCAGTGGACAGCAGGGGACAGGGGCATTAAATGACACACAGAACAGTACTGAGCACCCACATGCAACAGATGATTTGCTAATTTTGCCCCTTCTCTTTTCCTGTGAGTGCCAGAGAAACGGATTGTCTCTTCCTGAAGACCAGTTGGTGACAGAATCAACACCCACATCAGCAAGTGGCATTGGTTTATACCTTACCTGGTATCAGTTAAGTGCTGCCAGGCAGCAGGCCCCCACACACACATACAACCCTGGGAGATTCAGGCAAAGAGACTTCAAGACAGGGCACACATGCAGAGATGCCAGAAGGTGGAAAGAACCACAAGGGGATGTTGAGGGACCCAGACACTAGGAACACCAAGGAACTGCTATCACTCTTAGGTACAAGAGGAGGAAATAGTATTATACAGAGCCTAGGGAGAGGTGGGATCTTGGAGGGGCCCTCCACAGGAGCATAATGAGTGAGAGGCATCACCTTCCTCCTAGCAGGGAGGCAAACAGGGAAGGAGCAAAGAAGAATAACCAGAAGTCTTCCTCTCCTCCTGCCTCTGATCTCTTACTTCCCAATTGGCTGTCTGCAACTGAGAGTTGACCATTCCATTGGCTGAATCCAACCGAGAGCTAGCCCACCCATTAGCCAAGCTCAGCTGCATGGGGAGCTGAGTGAAGCAGTTCACAAAGCTTGTGCACTGGAATTCAAGAAAATGGTTGCAACTGAATCTTGGATGGCAAATAGAGGACAACAAGCACATAGTTACACACTGATGCTTGCTCTGAACACACTTCTGGACATCAGCTGCTCCTTTCACTCCACTTTGCTGTCCTCAAACTCCTATGCTCAAATGATCCTCCTGCCTCAACCTTCCGTGTAGGTGGGACTGCCAGTGCACACCATTGTGCCCTGCTAGCTGCTCCTTTTGGGCAGTGGCTCTTACCCTTGAGCATGCTTCGGAAGCCCTGAGAATGCTTGCCAAACACAGGCCCTCTCCCCAAAGTGGCTGATCCCATAGCTCTGCAGAGGGACTGGAGAATGTGCATTTCTACCATGCTCCCCAAGCAATGCTGATGCTGCTGGTCTGGGGCCACACTGTGACAATCTGCTTTATACCATGACATTCTGGAGAGCAGCCTCCTTTCTTCCTTACTCAGTGGTTAGCCAGGTACCTGGTCACCTGCAGGGCAGCTCCACCACCAGTAGCACCACGCTCTCCAGAGCAGTGGTGAGCAGCCAACAGCCATGGGACCACAAGTCCTTCCAGACATGCTGCCCTCACCCTGTCTCTGTTGCCTGCCTTCGCTGCTTTCCTTTTCTTTTCTTTTTAATCAGAAATCGAACTCAGGGCCTTACACTTGCCAGACAGGTGCAATGTCACTGAGCTATATCCCCGGCCTCTTCACTGCCTTTCTCCTCTGCCTGGTGCTTATTCAGAATCCCGGTAGCCTACCTAGCTACCCTGCTGTAGGTGCTGCACTCCCATACAAGTGTTCACACACACGCACGTATACACACTCGCACGTGCACTTGCGTATACGCATACTCCAATTAGCTGCTGCACCTGGTTGCCTGCCCCATTTCCTAGGAGAAGATGAGTCAACCGCCCCTTAGGGCCCTGTGACATCCTGTGCTCAGGCCAGAAGGTCACAATTTCTGGTCATGTGACATTGCCTCTCTGCAGGCAGCCCTGCCACTCAGTGACTTCCCCTAACATCTTTGTTTTAGGGGAAATGAACACAGAATGCTGCTGGGTCCCTGCCCTACTCAGGCCAGTGACAGTCCCTCCCCAGAGACTTAGTGGAGAGCTGCCTCCCTCTCCCTCCTTGAGACCTCACCCAGCTCCTCTGCCCCATCCCCTTCCTCCACTTCTACCTTGAAAATGTCATTCCCACAGCAGCTCCTGTGTGCGGCTTCATGAAACAGCAGCTCCAACTTGGGTCACAGATGAGAATCCCCAGGGTGTTTCAGCAGTGAGAAAGGCATATTATTTGGGCCCTTTCCTTTTG
>PVJX010017629.1:0-37980 GCA_004027295.1 Dolichotis patagonum | reverse complement strand
GAACAAAAGCAGGGGTGGGTGCCAACTTGGTTTGTGTAACTGTGCCCAAGAGCCACAGACCTCGTTTCCTGTGCCCGAGGCTCCTTGTGGTGCCGGGAAGATGGACCAGATGGCCCCCTGTTTACGTCCCTCTTCCTCCCAGCCTCCTGCACAGCTGACTGAGGACCAGACCACCCATCGGTGGGAGCGGTGGAGGTGGTGGGAACTCTCCACTGGCCTTGAGAGTGTTGTTGGCGATGGTGATGAGGAAAGTGCACGGGTTAGAAGCCGGGAGGATGTCCAAGCTGGGGTGGCAGTGGGGCTCTTGGGCTGCATTTCTAGGAAGTTCGTGTCCTTGACGCCTCTTGGCAGGGATAGCCTGTCCTGACTGAGATGCAGAAGCACAAAAAATGAGCTTCTCCTCCCTTCCTCCTCATCCTCTTCTTTTCCTTTCTCCTCCTCCTCCTTCTCCTTTTTCTTCTCTTCTTCCTCTTTCTGACAGCTTTATTGAGGTAAAACTGACATAAAGGGATACACATATCTATAGTATAAATTAGATAAGTTTTACCTCCCAGAAATTATATTTAATGACTTTGTTACCTAAAATCAAACACAACATTTTATCAGCAATTCAAGCCCATTCATGTCTAGCAGGGAGTGCTTTCTATTTTACAGGATTACCTGTTATGACTTGTGTCTAGATGCCCCCCAAAACATCATGCAATCAGACATGGGGCTTTTCAGAGGGTATGTGAACATCGATTAAGGGTGTGATCCTGGGATTCAGAGTATATGGTACTGGAGCTGTCCGCTGATTGGCTTAGCATAGCTCTGGGATGATGGAAAGCCCACCCTGGATGTGTGGCACCGACCCATAGGCTTATAGCCTGGTGGGATAAAAGGGAAAGGAAGGCTGCTGCTTCAGCATCACTGCCTGCTGCCCTGCCATGGACCGTTTCTTCTCTGCCATGCCTCCCTGCCTTGGAACCAGCTGATGATGGACTGAAACCTCGACAGACTGTGAGCACTCCCCACCAAATTCACCATCTTTAACTTGTAAACCTTTAACTTGTGGGTGTTGGTTATTATGTCTTAGATATGAGAAAAGTAACCAAGACACAAAGTAAGAATGTATTTGTGCATATTTATAACACATGTAAATTTACAGAATTTTAGAGACTTACAGGCCAGAAGAATCATAAATTTGTAATTTGAAGGGCAGACAGACACATACATATACACACAGACACACACACCCATGATACAATCCCTACCGTCACGGTAGTGAAATATACACTACATCCAAACATTTATTTTTGCATGTCCACTTTTGACCTCTTTCAGTCCTCCCAGTACCACTGGTCCTGTACCCCCTGTGCCCAGACCCCTCTCCTTTCCACCCTTCTCCATGTATCAGCACATTGTGGAACATGACACCAACAGGATGTGACAACCTGTGCCTCTCTCTGGCTTCTTTCCCTCAGCACAGTTATTCTGAGACTCGTCGAGTTTGGTGCATGTGGTTCATTCCTTTTTAATTGTTGAGTAGTATTCCACTACCTAAATAAGCAGCATCTGCTCATTCACCTGTTGGTGGACAATGAGTTATTTTCAGTTTTTACAAGCAAAAGCCTGTGGGAAATGTGTGTGCCCAATCTTATTACGAACATATGCTTTCCCCTTTGGTGAATGCACAGGTGTGGGATTGTTTGATTCAATGATAGATAGGACAAAACTCTCACTTTTAAAGTAACTGCCCAGCTGTTTTCCAAAGGCAGCTCTTGGGATGGTGGCTTTACTTTCAGCTACTCCAGCAGATGAGTACTGATAATTTACTGCTTTGGTCTAGACCTCCCTGATGACCACCTACGCTGGACATCCTTTCATGTGATTATTTGCCATTCTTATATTTTTACTTAGGATGTGTATGTTAAAATATTTTGGTTATTTAAAACACAGAACTATTTGTTTCCTTACGCTTTTTATATTCTAGATGCACGTTCTCCAATGTATATTTTGCAACAATTTTTTCCCAGGTTGAGTGGGCTGGTGGAGGCTGTCATTCTTTTCTTCATTCTTTTTCCCTTGGTTGTTTCTCTGGTTTCCTATTTGTCACAGATTTCTTTGTTTGTGGTGTTGGGCATCAAACCCAGGGCCTCACATATGCAAGGCAAACATTTGACCACCCAAGTACTCAGCCAGCCACTTTTTGGTCACCGTTTTATGCCGTCTCATTTTGATGTGTCTAGATTTATTTTCTCCTTGTGTCTCTTCCCTTGGGATGTGTGAGTTCATAGTTTTCATCAAACAGAAAATGTGAGCCTATCACTCCTCCGGATTTTAATTTGGATTATTTTGGGGATTCAGGTACATATTTGGCTTAGTGAACTTGTTCCACTGTTACTTTACATTGTGATTTTTTGTGTGTGTGAATTTCATTTCAGAGAGTTTCTATTGCTCTGTCTCAAGCTCACCAATCTTTTCTTCTGATATTAATTCCATAGAGTACTTTTCATCTCAGAGTTCATAATTTTTTTAAGCACAAACCTTCCTTTTTAATGAACGAAAAGACACTAACAGTATAACTGACTCACATTTTCCCCCTTTTCTCTTCTGTCCTTTTTCCCTTTCACCCATCCTAGCTTCTTTTTCCTTTTGAAAAATTTCTTCCCCTTTCATAGCATCTATTGTACATCTTAGAACTTATTTTTATCTATCAAAATTCAGCCGGAATCTTTTCCTGTCTTCCACAACTTTACTTAACATGTTTTTAATCTCTTCTGTAGCTTCCTGAATGCACAGAATATAATTATAATGGTAGTTTCGATGCCTGAGTCTCTGAACTCTAATCCTCTGTAAGCGTCTGGGTCAGTTGCAGTTGACTGCTGGTTCTCTTTTCTCCTTACCTGGTCACTGTTTATTCTACGTCAGATGCTGCAATGTTTGACTGTTACTTGTGCTGCTCCATGGCTGCATAGCTTCCTCCAGGCCGGGATCTGGGGTGAGCACAGGGCCAGTTGGCTGCTTTCCGATTCCTCAGGAGTCCCTGCTCTTGGCTTTCTGATGTCTGCTGTCCCGAGTGTCATCGTTTTATAGAATTGGTTCAGCTCTTCCATCGTGTTGGGTGGTCGAAGAACCTGGCCTCCCACCCAGCTTTACCAGAAGTGAAGAGTTGTGCTCGGTCTTTGGAGGCTGGGAATTACTCATCTTTCTATGCCCCACCTCTGCCAGCACTAAACCCTCCCGTGTCAGGTAATGAATAGGTTTTTGCGAAACTGAATTCACGTAATGCTAAATTTCATTAACATTGGATTTCATAAGGAAGAAGAGGTAGGGCACTGCAAACATACAGTGCATAAAACCAGTGTTAAGTTTTAAAACCCTCAGAGAACAGTGGGTCATGAATATATATTAAATACATTTATGATGAAAAATGCATTTAGTGGGGATAGAAAGGAAGAAAAGCCACACCTTGATGTGGAGACTGGCATTCAACAGGCAGAGCAATATGGCGACTCTGAACAGCAGCGTCATTGATGCGCAGTTAGTCATAGTTCATGAAAGTCAGGATCAGAGCCGCCCATGTCTCTCTAACTCCCAGATCCACTCCACCCTGCCCCACACTGCCCTGCAGGCAGCAAGTGATAGGGCCCAAGAGGCCTGAGGAGTGACAGCATTTAAGTCAGCGAGGTACTTGAAGGATCAGGACATCTCTTTCCTGGGGAAAATGAAAGAACCCAGCTGTAGCCAACACTGACAAACCTGGAGTTTGGAGAGGGAACCACAGGGCAGAGAATGGAAGTGAGTTTCTTGTCGCATAGCCCTGCTGGGGTGGTGGGGTGGTGGGGGACAGGAAGGACTGGCTGAAAGAAATTGAGCTCCATTCTCGCGGCACTGGGCTGCTCCTAGATGCTGCAGTGCTGGAGGCTGGGCGGAGCAGGGCTGTGACGTGGAAAGGGTCACCCGCCCTCCAAGCGCGGCGTGCACTGCATGGGCGTCCGGCATTGCTGTCCCTGGGTACCGAGGCTGAAGGCCTAGGAGGTCAGTAGGGGAAAGAAAGGAGGAAATACTGACAGATAAATGGGGGATTCACGGGCAGACTGCAGGAGGGACAGAGACCATACAGAGGCTTTTAATTTTTGGCTGCTGGGGAGACGCTGGGCCAATCATGGAGACTCCTAAGTGAAAGAGGACAGTAGTAAGAAGGAAGGCCGTGAGGGGGAATCAGTCAAAGTGGTTGAACTTGAACTTCGTATAATTTCCATCTATTAGCAAAGATTGCTGGGCTGGGGATTTAGCTCAGTGGCAAGTGTGAGGTTGTGAGTTCGATTCCTGGTACAAAAAAGTAAAGAAAGAAAGATTGCTAATCGTGTGTGTTGCTACACATCTGTGATGGCAGCATGCTGGGAGGCTGAGGCAGAAGGATCACAAGTTCCAGTCCAGCCTGAACAACTTAGCAAGGTCCTATCTTGAAATTTAAAAAAGGGCTGGGGGTATAGCTCGATGTGAAGTCCTCGAGTTAAATCCCCAGTAGCACACATACACACCCCAGAAAGGAAATAGGAAAGACTGATGTTCTTTAGTTTTTTTTTTTTTCAATCATAAAAGTTTTAGCTTGTTTGGCCAGAGCAAAAGAGGTGACCAGTGTGATCCGTCAGGGAGACACAGTCTGCGTCTGCTGCTCTGGATTCTCTTGAGGCTGTGTTCTTTCTCTAGAGTAAAATAAAAGTGTGACAGGGAATCAGTCCTGAGGAGCGAGTGGGGTTCAGGGACTCTGGACCGGTGCTTCCCTGTCCCTCCTTGCACCTCAGGCCAGGATAAGCCGCAGTCTCTCACAGCGTTTGTGTTCGCTTGCTTCCTGCTTACTTCGTGTATGACTCTGAGCGCTTGATGTTATTTGGCCTTGATTCATGGGATGACCAGGTGTCTCCCACCACCCAGGACCAGGCATTTTTCAGTACTACAGAGGGGAAGGCTTTGGGCGAAGCAAGATGAATGGGGGACCTGCCCCATGGTTCCATTATTTTACAGTTTTGCTAGGGCACTGCCATCAAGAAGGATCATTGCTTGAATTGATTTAAAGACTACTCAGCCTTTTCTTATCCTGTGAGCCTGCGTCTGCGGTAACAATCGCACTCCTAGGGGGAGCTGACACATGTACACAACACACCTCCCTTTCTCTCCGCTGGCCGCCGCCCTCCGCTGCCTCCTCCGTCTCTTGGTCCTCTTTGCCTTTGCGGAAGCTCGTGCTCCCTGCTTCTCATCGGCTGCCTTTGAGTTTGCTCTCCTGTCCTTGTGCCCGGGGCATCCTTCAGGAGTGTACGTCAGGGTGGAAAAGTGCAGAAGGGGCGTCTGCACACTGCAGAGTGGGGGGATCCAGGCAGAGGTTGGAGGCTTGGGGTGTCCAGGAGTCCCATGGGATCTGTGTCTGAAAGCCAAGGGCCCGTGTGGGAAGGCTGAGGGAACCGGAAGCAATGGCAAAGACCAGAATGCAGACTGCCTTCTGCCCTCCCGTTTGACTCTATGCAGGCCACAGGCCCTACTGGTCAGTGGGACCCACGTCTACCTCCACTGGGTCCTTCCTCCTCCCCGTCACTCATCCACACGTACCCAGAAGTGAGCTCCACCAACCTACTCATTGCTTCTTAATCCATTCAGGTTGACTCTCGAGACACGATCACACGGATCAACAAAACTCTCTCTATCATGGGTGAAAATCCTCAGGCTGAGATGACGACAAAATGGTCATCCCAGGGCCCACATCTTACTCAGACTCCCGGCTTCCTGAAATGCGATCCACCTCACTCTTGGGTGCTGATACCCACTCCCAGGGTCAGTGGGGAGCTGCAGGGGAGCCTGAAGCTTCTGGACTGTTTCCCCACTCTGCTAACACTCAGCTGCCCACTTGGGCAAACGAGCCTGACCTCACTGCTGCCCTCTACACAGCTGGACTCGGTGCAAGGACCCTGGGACTCTGACACAAGTTCCATCCAATGCTCTGCCGTGCTCTGCATGTGATCCCCTATCGCGGCTGGCTCATTTATCTGCCCCTTAGATATCAGTGAAAAGTAGAGACGACGTCTGTCCGGCACTGTATTATTCCTGGTTCTACAAATGCCGTCTCCACTAAGCCTTTCTCTAACGTGGGACAACAGACGTCTTTTCTGCTTAAGCCAGTTTTTGCTGACTTTAGTTAAGAAGCTTCAGTTTTCTGTGTAAGTATTGGGTCTTGACACTCTATAGAAAAAATCCTAACTCACGTAGGAGAGCCAGGTTAAGGTGTGTGAGTCAATCCAAGACTCAGAGGGATCATCTCAGCCACTCACACCTCTCCTACTTTTGTTATCTTTGTTCTGTTTCAACACTGTTGCTTTAAGATGCAGACTTCTGACTGCAGCTTAAGTCCTCTGCACTGGTCCAGTCCTTCTGGGTCCCTGTGGTCTCCTCGCCGGTTCCTTCCCAGTGCCCTGCTCCTTTGCTGCAGCCTTCATGGCCTCTAAAGTTACTGCCAGCACCTTCAAGCGCTGTGGTGCTGCAGTTACCCCAGTGACTGGTCCCACCTTGGTCTCTGGAGCTGTCCCAGCTGAAGGGAAAACCGAGTGTCCTCGTTCTGTGTGAGGCTGTGGTGGTGAGGGGACCTGGTTCCGTTCTTTTCTGAAAACCTGGAACCAGCCCTCTTGGCCGAGCTGGGTGAAAAGGGGCCCTCTCTCCAGAGGCCCTGACTGCTATGCTTGTGGGGCCGCCACTTGCAAGGGCTGGCCAGCAAGAGGGCGGCTGCGGAGAGGAGACAGTGGTTTGATTACGGTATAATTTTACTCCCTCTGGGAACATTTCAAGTGTATTTTACAAATGTCAGGGAACCAATGACTCATCAAACAGCCCAGTGTTGGTTTTGGAAAAGGGAGAGGAAGTCGCTGCTTTGGAGCTCAGAAATGGCTTTGCATGAAGGTGAGACCTCGTCTCAGCAGCGGGTCTGCAGCGTTGGCAGGAATCCCTCAGGCTTGCTTTTTCAGGCCCGGGAGGGGTGGCACGTCCCCCAGGCTGGAAAGTGGAGCCTTAGTTCCCTTCAGACATTGAGGCGACAGCCCTTGCCTTCTGTCCCGCAGTGCTGGTGGCCAGAGAGGTCAGGAGATGACCTGGTTGCTTGGTTACACCAGCAAACAGGCCCTGCAGAGGAGCAGCAGAGTCAGAAGCTTGAGCAAGAGACAAAGATGGAAGATGGGGAGAGGACAAGGGAACGAGGCTACTCAGCACAGAATATAGCTCCACAGGTGACATGTGTCTTCGACATTGCCAGGGTCTTAATGTAGCCACAACACATTGGGTTGGGACCCATACTGTGACTCATCTCCTTTTTGGTCCCATGCAGGGATTCTGAGCAATGCCCAGGACTTTCTGGCCACTTTTGCACCTTCTAGAATGTCTGCAGTTCTCCTGTCTGGGCTCGTTTTGTTTTGTTTTCAGATAATGACTGCATGTGTGCAGACTCCTGTTTATGGCTTGGCGGTCACAGTGGAGCTTGGGGATGAAGTCCAGGCCCCGTTCTGCTCCTCTGTGGTAACTCCTATTGGGGGAAGTGAGGCACAGGGAAGGAGGAAGTGGCCCAGCCTTGGTTGTGGGCGGTCGGTGTTGGAGGGCCCCACGGAATGTGATTTGTACGTGGCAACGTGGTCCTTAGTTTGGCCTCGGTTGTGATACTTGGCTGCAAGGAAAGGGCCACATGGTCCCTTGTCACACCAGTGTGTAGAGAGAGAGGGACATAGTGGCACCCTCAGACATCCTCTCCTCTCCTAGCAGCTTTGCTTTTGCCCATTTTTCTTCCACACTGATATGGCAAAACCCTGGCCCTGTTTTCCGTGCTCAGGTCTGTGTCCAAGCAGTGCTGAGCGGCTGGGGAAGACGGTGACACAGTGAGCTCACGGTCATCGGCCCTGGCTCACCCCGCCCTCCCCAGTGTCCACCTTCACTGCCCCGGTCTGACCGACATTCATGTCCTTTCACTGCGGGCTTCTGGTTTGTCTTCTTTCAGGGACAGATGAAGCCACCGGAGTGGAACTTCCAGAAACTCAGACTAGCATGGTTTTATGTGTCTGTCATACTTTTGGGGTCCCCTCCTTCTAAGGCCAATCCCTCTCCATGTGGCATGGGCACCACATCCCTTTGCCTTCACAGGGATCATAGTCTTCATAGGGATCCACACTGCTGGGTTTTATTTTGTGTCTGGAATCGAACTCAGGACCTCACCCTTGCCAGGCAGTGGCTGTGCCACTGAGCTATAGCCACGACTGGTTTTTATATAAATAACTAAACACACTTAAGTCACTTCAATCTTAAAAGCAAAAAGCTAAACTGTTCCTCTCTCCTTTTATACTTTCCCCTAACTCTCTCGATATTCTAATTCTTTCTGATTGTCAGAGACCAACTTCTCAGCAAAGGCGTTTACACTCAGGGACTCCACTTCCTCACCTGCCACCCAGTTCTCACTGCACCCGCATCTAGTTTTCACCCAGTCTCGCCTCTGACATAAACCTCTAAGGATGGCGATGGGCTCCAGAACTCGTAATCCCAATGGGAGCTTTTCAGTTTGCATTTTCTCAGCAGCCGTGGCTACCTCTTTTTGCATCCAAACCCCCAATTGACATCACATCCACTTATCGCAAGGCAAGCTCACACTCAGTGTATCCAAGGCAGGTACAGATTTCTGCCAAGCCTGCTCTTCTTCTAGTGCTCCTAACCCCAGTCCAAACGGCTCTTGCCTCTGACTTGAACCACTGGAAGAGATTCCCATCTGGTCTTCTCAAATCTGTTCTGATCCTGATCTGTCCACTCCTCCTTCTCCAACAAAAGTGACCTTTCCGTATGCAAACTGAAGTATGAGTACCAAACTTCCTCTCTACTCTCAACTCAATCAATTATCTGCTAAAAAGCCTTGAATATTCTATTGCTCTTTGCAGAAATTGAGAGACCCTTAACGTGTCCTACAGTCATTTCTTCTACTGCCCCCAGTCCCTATCCAACCTCATCCTTTATTACCGTCTCCTTTACCTTATGTTACACTAGCCTTTCTTGGGTTTCTGGATTAGGCAGACCCAGGTGTTTTGCAATATCTTTTCTAGTTCCCAGAACAAATTTTCTTTCCTTTTCTGCTTACTCACTCTGAAGTTCTCAAGGTAGATGTCATGTTGCATGACTTGGATCTGGAGAGGTTCTTTTGCTATATGGTAGTATAACAAAGAAAGATAATCTTCACACTCACTCTTCTTTGGGACGGAACATACATTTGGGATTAGCAGCAGTATCCCTGACCTGACTGCAGTGCACAATAATGACCTTCTCAACACTATATCTGCAGTATCTGGTGAGAATGTCTCACCACTGGAGCAGCAATCAACAGATCTATTGAGGGAATGAATGAAAAGTATCATTTCAGCCCTATTTCTCTCATTTTGTAGATGAAGAGATGGAAGCTCAGAAAATAAGTGATGGAGTTGTGTGGCCAATAGCTGTGTAGCTAGCACCACAACCCCAAAATACCTGACAAAACAATCAGTGGGTTCCGCCCCTATGGAGCTCAGTCAGGCCCAATGCTGCGCCTGCGCAAAATGGCGCCAGGCCCTGGAGCGGACAGTGCCTCCCTCCAACACTGACTTTTGTGTTCTTCTTCTAAACCCCAACTGAACTCCCTGTTTTTCCGCCCATGCGCTAGCATTTCTCCAATCAGACGTCAATACGTCATTCTGCCCGCCCCTTCAAACTCCACCTCCTGGCAAACCTAGTAAAAGCCTGCCACTTCTTTGCCAGAGAGGGATCTTACACTCTTCTGCAGCCATCGTGTGCCTGCAACGAAGGCCTTTTTCCTTTTTCTGCCTTTGTTTCTCAACCTTGCCAAAAAAACCCCCTGAAAACAACAGCTCGTATGGCTCCTCGGGAAGCGCAGCACAGTCACAGTGCCATGTGTACATCTGTGTGTTTATTGTTGCTGTTGTTGTGGTAAAACAGTCAGAGTATACCAAACAACTGGTGAGGTCTCAAATCACCTTCATTATTTCATGGGCTGCTGTTGAAAGAAACACTTGGATGACACAGAGCCATTGATTAAACAGGATTCATGTAATTTTACCGTTGTTTTGGGGGAACTGTATTTTAGGTAGGATGACTGTTACGATTTAGATCAGAGATGACCCCCGGAACTCTCATGCACTCAGAGGCAAGGTTTTTGGGAGGTGACTGGACCATGGCCGGGGTGCACATTATAGCTGACTGTGATCTTAGGAGGTGGGGCCTAGTCAGAAGTGGGGGGCACTAGAGGCATCACCCGGAAGAATTTCTCTCTGCTTCCTGATAGCCCCAATGTGAACAGTTCTCCACTGCTGTGGGCCTTTTCACCATGCTATTTCGGCTCTGCAGCCCGCCCTGACTGTGGACTGAACCCTCTAAAAAACTGCGATCCTAAACAAAAGTCTGCCTTTAAGCTCTGTGTGTACATTGTGTCCTAGCCATGAGAAAGTTGCTAAGATATTGACTGTATGTTCTGATAGAGACCTGTCCTAATATTCACTTACTGAAGCAAAATCATGCTAGCATCAACCTTGACTGTCAAAATTATTCAACGTGGGCCATAAGTGATGTAGCTGTCCTGTTCATCAGGACCAGAGGAAGGGGATCTAGACCGCAGAGCCCTAAATCTTTGTTCTCCTGCCTTTACAGTTGAGTGTAGCAAGTTACTTCAGTATACATGGAAGACAAGGGTCTTATTAACCCATGCTTTTGTGCATTTTGTGACACCTTAATCTAGAATGTTAAAGATAGGTGGAATTTCAACACGAAGACATGGTTAGAAAGGGCTTTGTCTATGTTCCTTTTCTCTCTTTGCTGAGACAAAATACCTGACACCCAAAATGAAAGGAGGAAAGGTTTATTTAGCTCACGGTTTATGGAGGTTTCAGTCCATAATCAGCTGGCTCCAAAGCAGGGTGGCATGGCGCTGGGGCAACAGCTCAAGGCAGTGGAAGACAGCAAAAGCTGCAAGAGCAAAAGGGAGGAGGAGCAAGTCTCTTTTTCTCCCTTATGCTGTAAGCAGGCTACCACCCTCAGGGCGAGTGTAGCACTCACACCATCTCCCTGCCCTCCTCTTGCACAGGCTGAGGATGTTTGCAAAGTGAGGGCCCTGGACCCCAGCTAAGTGGCTTCGTTAAACTTCTAAACTTCTCAAGTAGACACAATGTGTCAATCGTTCAAGTTTATAAGCTTGAGGAACACATGGGCTGGGCCACAAAAAGTATCAGAAGTACAGAAATTGTTTAGGCGCATAGGTAAGTTGGCTGGATGGGGCAGGCATAGGTTGAAGAAGCTAATTAAAGATGTTATTTCTGTATGAGAGGGAACAAATGTGTGATGAAGAGCATAAGGTGGTATTACATATTCTAGGTAACTCTGATAGGAACAGAAAATAGGTCCAAGATGCCTAGTAGGATATAAGAACCTTATTCGAAACAGATACAGTCACAGATCATGGAAGATCCAAGTTGGGCAGTAAGTGTAGTAAAAGAAAGGGACTTGGAGAGGAGACTCACCAGAGGGGGCGGATATATAACGTTTAGTGAAGGAGAATGGCTGGGTTGGGGGACCATTTGTTCAACCAGTATTTTTAGCACCAGTTTTGAGCCAGATACTGTGCAAGTTATTCTGGTGAAAAGAGTTGATCACTGAGTTAAAAAAATGATGTAAACCTCTTACACATACAAGGTGAATATCCGAATAGGCATGCATATGTGCCAGGGGCATGTCCATCACAAAGGACACTTAACACCTTGCTGAGTGCATGAGAGAAGCATCACCTAAGGCTGAGGGATTGAACAAAGGAGGTGGCTGGGAACTGAGGCAGGTACTCACTGCATGCCAGGCTCCTGTCTTCTGTGACTGTGGTTTCCCAGAGCCAGGAGGTATCCAGAAAATAAAAGCACAGGAAAGTGCTGGAGCCTAGCAAGAGAGAAAGCCAGAGAGGAGTTAGATGACGAAGTCACAGAGGAGAAGAAGGATGATGACAATCCAGGGGCTGAACATAAAGACTGCTTTGGTGTCTCCACATCCTGCATGGTGCCAGGCTATGCCGAGTGACTCCTTCTGCCTTTGAAGTTTGCTCGCCTCCAGTTACCAGTTTATGCATCAGGAGAATCTGACTCCATAAGCACCATTACAAATTTCTATTCTAATTACAATCCGAAGCCTTACAGATGTGATTATATTTTGGCTTCAGGGCAAGGGCACAGATTTAAAGGAGTCCGGAGTCTTGATATTTTCTGGAATCCTTTTGCTCATCTTTAACTGACAGGATATTTACTTTTCAGCTTGGTTTTCAGGTCAACCCAATTACACCTCTGTGTGACACATGATCTCATTTTACCTTGGCAGATCGGTTTCATTAGAAACCCTCCACGGGGGGGTAATGTCAACATCGTGCCGCCTCTAAACTGGGCACCGTTTGACGAAAGATTTGGATGTGCTCGCTGGGTCGCTGGTCCGGTTTCAGACATGTTGCTGGCATTGCCTGAGCACTTGCCAGGAGCAGGGGATGACAGCTAAATGGGCTTTTCATATTCCGAACATGGCCGTGGAGGTCCAGCCTCGTGATTCTCTCCAAAAGCCTTTGGGACCTGATCGAGAGGCCCTGAACTCCTCTGAGAAATGTTATTTCAAAGGAGTTCTTGCCAATTCCAAATTCACCAGTTAAAATTTGAAAATGAGTGAGGTCATTGCTCCATTTATACACTGTTGAATCCAATTTGCAATGCAATAGCTCACACATTATCCCATTTAACGTCACAGCGACCCCAGGCTGCAGGCGCCCTGGCCAGCTTTTTCCACTTTATGCATTTTACAGCCGAGGACTAGGTTTGAAGAAAGTAACTTGTTTGTTCATAGTTGCATAGATAATTAAATGTTTTGTGAGGTCTGGGAATCAACTTGGTCTTCCCATTTCCACCCAGTGCTTATTATACTTAATCATGAGGTCTTACTGGCAAAAGATTTTTACAAGTATTCATTGAATGAATGACAATTCAGCCTTTACAACAAATAGTGTTTACACCACAGATTTAGGCAGACTTAGGCAGGAGTTGTGGCGATTAAAAAGGTACAAAGTTCAACTGCTTTGCTCTCCAAGGCTTGAGCTCTGATGCTCTTTGCCATCAACACAGTGGTGGCCTGTCTGACCCACTGGCTCAGCAGTCTGATGCCCATTATATAAGCATCATGGGTCTCCCGTCCCGATAGACGTAGAAAGCTTTATAAAAAAGGAAGCCACTGTAGGACAAATCCTTTAGGGTTAGAGTTCCCTTTGAATAAGATGATTTTTCTTACCAGTCTAATGACAAATAGCGCTCCTTCTAATTTTTGTTTGCTTGTTTGTTTTGAGACAGGGTCTTGCTATATATATAGTTCAGGACTCACTATAGCCCAAGCTGGTGTTGAACTCACAGCAGCCCTCTTGCCTCAGCCGCCCGAGTGCTGGATTTGCAGGTGTGCACCACTGTGCCCGACTTTCATCTTGTTTTGTTACTCAAGTTGATTGCATTAAAGTCGCAGAATGGCACTGGCGGTCCAGATTCCTGCACCCAGCACCATTATCCTTCGAGGGATGGTGTGCTGAGTTCCTCAGGGTTATCCAGGCTCAGAAGTGCTCCATGGGTGACACAGTGCCTATGGCGCTGTTGATCAGGAAGGACTCGAGCCTCAGCTCCATCCTGAGCTGGAAGTATCCGATGAATGGGCTTTGGCATTAGTTGACGCATTTTCTTAACCTCTTTGGAGGCCTTAAGTATTTAACATCATCCAGATGTAGCGAGAGGGTCTAATGTTGAACATCAGAGTGGAAACTGTGGAAACATTTACCTTCCAGGTATCTGAAGCTACTTAATCTCTTTGCACACGTTCCCATCAATCACTGCAATGTTCACGGTACAACAAATAACTGTCAGAAGAGAAAGGTTTTAACAAACACCCCCAAATTATTTGAATTCTTGAGCACTTGCCTTACCTATGCCTGGGAGACATTTTTAATGATTCTTCCTGGAACCAGAAAGGGAGAGGATGTGTCTTCTGTGTATTTTGCACAACAAAATTAAGAGCAGTTTGATGTTTACCTATTCAGGCAACAATGATATGCCTCTGACCCAGACTGCTGAAAAATTGCAAAGTCTTTGGGTAACTTTCTGTGGTGTGGGAGCCTTTGTCCTAGCAGTGAATACTGAACGCATCTAAGAAAGACGTCTAAAGACGACACAGAAAGAATGAGTTTATTCCTGTGTGCAACTTGGACTTGTAAACCTCTTCTCAAGCTACCTTACACTGTGCTGAGGGACAGGAAGCAGAATCCATGTCCTTATGTTGGCATGCCTGAGGAAAACAAGGCACGATGGAAGGGGGCAGGAAAGGCCCTGGAGCAAGGAGCCTGGACCACACAGGGACACCCATCCCCTGGGCTGTGACTGATGCGACAGCGCTGGTACCACTGGGCCACAGAAAAAACTGGCATGGGGTTTGTGGTCACCAGAGATGACTGCCATGGCATCGAGCAGCATGGGCGGATGGGTTTAAGCTCAAGGATGTTGGTCCCCATGATGGTGGCACCGATGTTCTATGACAGTGACATCACTGGTAGTCGGGGTTTTCTCACACAGTTTTTTTTTTTCTCCTTTTCAAGGATGAGAATGCAGAAGCCCGAGGCCGAGTTGGAAGTCTGCTGATAAGATAGCATCTTCGGCTAAGGGAATGAAATGAGCATAAGAGGGAAGACTCTGGTGGGCTGAGTGAGCAATGTACAAGCAGGCCTCGGAGGCTGAGAGCTATGGATTGAGTGTGTGTGTGATCTGGAGTCTCAGGAGGAAGAGGCTCTCACATGGGGTATCTGTGACAAGTGGCCCATTTACAAGGCTGCAGGCGGAGTTAAGGGAAATCCACACTGGACTGCAAAGTATTTTAGGGGAAGTTTGAGGCCTCCTGCTGTGACCTTGGCCTGGAAAAAGTAAAGGGAAGGACGGGTGACCAGGAGATGGGGAAAGCTGTGGCTGGGACTGTCGCTGTGGAAGAGGGCTTTGGAGAGCAGTTGTGGACTTTGGTGAAGGAACTTAGCAGCTCTGACTTGCGGTGGGCAGGGCGGTGCCAGGAAATGAATTCCTCTATCTGTCTCTCCATTCCGGGTCTTCCTGGTACATTCCATAGGGCGCCCCTTCCTGAAGCTGGAGGGCGAAGCCCCCTGGGGAGGTCAGCCTTCCAGGGCGAGGAGAAGAAGGAGAGGGAGAGAGGAAAGAGAGTGGATTGAAATGGGCAGGAAGATCACCTACAGCACAGCTGCTTCTCACCGCCCTGGGTGACCTTACAGGGATTGACTAATCCGAATTCCTACATTCTTGGTTCAAGGAATGTCCTGAAATAGAGGTATTTTCTCTAGATATGGAAAAAAGAATATCTTATCTCTTTGAGACTTCAGGCTAACATAGCCAAAAATCAAACAAATATTTTGATTCTGCAGCTTGCCAAATGATAATATTAGCTGAATTCAGTCTCATTAGCCTTCTAAAGTTAGGACGGTGAAGTAAGGTGAGACCCTTATGGACTAGAATGAGAATATGTGGAGAATCCAGTGTCTAAACTCATAATCCCATAATGATCTGGGCCTCTGTAGCCATGTGAAACGGTGGGAGTATTTTTAATAAAGTGTTGCAACCTTGCTAGGAGATTCTGTTACTAACTCTGATTCTTGCAGGGAAACCCGAATTCTCCCTTTATGCTCTGTCCTGCTGCCCCACTGGTTCTGTCTCCATAAAGCTTGTCTCAGGACAGCTTGGAAGGGAGACATTTAAAACATGGGATCTGAGATGAAGTATGTATCCAAATGTATTTTAAGACTTTGTTACTTCATCTAAAATATGTTCATGAGAATAGACGCAGAGGGTATTGGATTAAGAATAGAAGAATCTAATTTTATTTCAGGATAAGTGTATTGATATTGGCCCCTTTTATCATGATTTTGGTTTCAATGCATAAGGTTTATGCACTGGGGATGGTTCTAATTGTTCATCTGATTGACTAAAATCTGGAGCTCTGTGAAAAAGAATGCCACTCTCATTGCAGAGATGGAATTAAAATACTTTCAGAGATAAAAAGGTTGAGACAAATTAATCATACAAGACTCACCTAGAGATTGCCTAACCATGAATGCAGAAGACATTTTGTTAAGGCTTTGAAATATATGTTGGCAAAGGGAGTGGGGAAAGTTTTAAAAGCTTATCTCTTCATAAAATGCATGGAACAAAGTTTCCTAGCATCCATACAGCTGAGGGACTTAAGGGTGGCAGAGATCAAGGGGTATCACTCAGCAAGAATGTTGTTACCTAGATAGGCTGGAGGGTTGGCGTGGTCACCTTTTCTGGGCTCTGATTAACCACTCTCCTGGGTTGTAGGGAAGGAATGGAACCCCTGGGAGCAGATGCTAAAATAGCAGCCAAGAGCACACACATCCTACAGCTCCCTTGCTGGGTGCTGAGTATTGCATCTGAGTGACTAGAAAGTGACTAAGACAGGGAGCTTTGGCAAGGCCAGCTTTCTAGTTGGTGGAAAACATATCCGAGGAAGAAACTTCACAATGTATTCCTGACTCACAGAAAAAAGTGTTGAGCAGGTGAGGCTGGAATTCAGCTGATTTGCTGCAATGTAATGGGCAATGGTTCTCTGGGAAACCAGAAGGATTGTCACTGTCACTGTCACTGTCTGTGACTTGAATGGAGAAGACCTCTAACTCACAGCCAGGCACAGCTGCTTGGAAGGCTGAGGCAGGAAGGTTGCTTGAGTTCAGGAGTTTGAGGCCAGCCTGGGAGGCATAGAGAGCCCCCGCGTCAATAAAATCTCATTTATATCTGCAGTTTGGCAGGACAGATGACGTGGAGGAGAATGTCACAGGTGATTGTTTTGTATAGTACAATCTCTCACTGGAAAAAATTAGTGCATCTCTCAATACATGTTAAGCTGCTGATTTACTCTGCTTTTTCCTTTATCCTAGTAAACAGAAAACTCCAGGTCCATCGCTCATAAGGTTATATTAACTTTCTGGTTATGGGCAATAATTTAGACTGCAGGGGCCATGACCACCTGGGTACGTTTCTGTTGCTGTTATTGTAGGAATATTGAGTATACCATGCTGGTAAGACTCGGAAAGCAGGGAAAGGCACTCACACACATTAGAGTATCAGTCACCGTCTTTATTAGTCAGCTGTCCCATCATGGGGAACTTATCCATGTGGGAATGAAAAGGTGTGACCATCCCAGCCCAGCTTGGGGCAGCTCTGAAAGGCCGGTCCAGCTCTCTGGTCTCTAGGCTAGCAAAGGCTCCTGACCCAGCACCGAGCCTTGACTACATCCTTTATTTTCTCCACTTCCTTCCCTCCACCTCCAGCAGAGGTCACATCAAGAGCTCTCTTAAATAAGTCTCCTGCACATTAAATGCCATCTTAGCACGTTCATTCCAAAGAATGGAGACCACAACATCAGTGGTAGTCTTGTTTCAGTTACAAATATAAGGAATATAGCCTCAGACCGTATCTGGGGTCCTGGGAGTTCAAACCAGAGCTTTTTCATGAGCCATATCCCCAGGCCCTTTTTGCTTTTTATTTGGAAACAGGATTTCACTAAGGTGCTAAGTCGCCTGGGCTGATCTGATGATCCTCCTGCCTCTGCCTCCCAGTGTTAAGACTCCATGTTTCCCTTCTCTTTGTTATCTTTGTCTGTTTTTCTTTTCTTTTCTTTTCTTTTTCTTTTTTTTTTTTTGGTGGAGTGTGTGCTTGAATGTATGTGCATGGGCATTTATTTCCTTTTCTGCTACCTCGCTGCGTTGTGTGAGTATATTAGACGTAGATACACATCGTGTGTAGTTGGCCTCTGGGTCTTCCTCTGGACCCAGTGATTGGGAACTGGAAGGAGAACTAACTTCCTGGCGAGAGCTGTCTGTAGTCCAGATGAGGCTTTGCTTTGCCTCCCAAAGTGAAGTTGATGAAGTTTGGTGCCCTGGGGACAGTGTCACTATGGTAATCAAGAGATATATCCATGGCAATGCCCAGGAAGGGGAGAAGAGTGACTTGGGAAGATATTAGCCACGGTGGTGGACAGTGATGGACAGTATTCATTTTGGCTGCCCAGAAATCTAGAAACATCTTTTGCATCATGGAGGGTGTCCCACTCTCCTCTCTGCTCCACCATCGAGCACCTGGCACACTGTCCCACGACCCATGTGTACCCACTCCACTTCCCCAGCACCAAACCTCGAGTGTTTACAGGTAGCATGGTCAGCTCAAGGTTACTTCTGGAGAGGTTGGCAGAGCTGTCAAGCACGTGGCTTCCAGGCAGACCTCTGCTAGGCAGGACCTTGGCCGGAGCTCCCTCTGCCCCTGCCATGTCTGGCTGTCACATTTTGCCAATTCTGTGAGGTGTCCGGTACCCGGGAAGTGACTTGTTTTCTGTTTAAGCCAGTCAGAGTCTGTTTCTATGATTTGTACCCCTAACCCTAACTAGTTTATAAATCCTCCCAGAGATGTGAAAGTCTTCTGGTAGCTGTAGAGATATCACTGGGTAGAGATAGAGTTCAGGCACATAAAACTGAGAGAAATCAGTGTAGGAACTCGCAAGCACCCTCCACCTCTGAGACCTGCAGGGGAAGCAAGTCTCCTGCTCTTTCCCCGAGGAAGCCTGGTTCTCGGCGTGAGAGAAGCTGCTCCGTACTGACCTGGCAAATACCAGCCACAGGGACTCATTCTTCCTTGGCCCCGACTCTGTTCCTTGTCGATGTCATTCCAGGTTCCCATATTTACCTGCAACAGTAGGACATTTGGAGTTAGGAATCTAGCCCAGATTCCCCCGCTGCCTGAAGGGGAACAGAAACCTGCTTCGATGGGTGAGTGGTCACTGAGGCATCTTGGAAATGCCATGGCAGACCGGTCTCATCGCTGAGTAAGTGACATGAGGCATCTCAGGTCCCCCACCCCCAATTCCACAGCCACTGTAGAACCAGCGGGAGCAAAGGAGCTTGCCGGGTCCTCCAAGCCGGGAGCAGTGGCGTGTAGATCTTCTCTCCATCAGGGCGGCCCCCGAGTTTATTCCTGCATGTGCACCCTCAAATCCACAGAAGGCACCCGTGAGCTCCATGGCAAAGCAAGGAGAGGCTGCCCAGCAACACTGGTCCCTGGCCAGGGCAGCTCCAAAGCGCTGCCCATTTGTCCTTGACTCTCCCAGTGTTCTCACACTGGGCAAGGAACGAACCTCCTATGAAATATCAGATGGTGGTAAGTGTTTAGTTAAACCCGTAAAGAGGAGGCTTAGCTCACAGCATGTAGAATGCAGGGAGTAGGTTCCTCTGCGAGGAGCCAGGAAGGGGTTGAGACAGGAAGTCAGAGCTGTAGAGACCACGCCAGGGACCAGGGCGTCTCAGACACCAGAGTTAGGACGCTGTCTGCAAAATGCCCACACTCCCTCCCGTGGGAAGGCCACAGGTATCTCTTGGTGAGGCGGGAACCATGCATTAGAGGAGCATAAATGTCACCATGGCTCGGTGCACCCCGATACACCCCAAACTATGGTGCCGATGCCCCAGGAGTTGGTATTTGAAAGCAGAATCAGTTTATTAAGCACCTGTCACGTGTCAGTGCGCTCAGCGCTCTACCTGCACCTTCTCTTTCTCTTCTTGGCCACGATTGTCTGCTTCACAGCGGCAGCACAGAGAAGTCAAGTCCTCCTCAAAGCCTCTTCTCTGTGTATCAGAGGAAGTCAGCACTGCTTTGTCTGATTCTGAAGCCCACAGAGCTCAAAAGCTCAGGGCTTGTCCCTGTCCTTTTGAGGTCAATGACATCTATTTTTTTTTTTAACCACATGCCCCTGGGACCACTGTCAGACTCAGAACCCCGACCTCCCTGAAACGTGATCTGACCCAGTGTGGGATCTGCTGTTCTTCTGTTCCTTGGCCTCACACTTCACGGAAAACACTGCATCAATCCAGGTTACCTGGCCCGAGTTCTGAGGGAAGGCACGTTATTTCCCATGCATGGGGAGGGGAGATAAGGGAGGTCTGCGCCCCATTTTGTTTGTGAAAGTGCTTTGTTTTGTGTCACGTGGGACTTGAAAGGAACACAAACCACCAAAGTAAAGAGTGGTTTTTCAGGACATACGGTTTGAATCACCCTGGTTCTGTAGAGTGACTGAAATAGGAGCCGCAAATGACTTGCTTGGCCATCCGTGCCCTTCCGGAGCCCGGGCACGGTCTCCCCAGCCAGGAGGCTGCCTGGGTCCTGCTGGGCCCAGGAGCAAAGTGTGCAGGGCCTCCGTGCTCCTCCGTGACTCCTCACCTTGCTCTCCCTCCAGCTTGCCACCTCCCCAGCCCAAGCCAAGGCCCCCTTGGCTGTGTTTCCTCCCATTATTCCTCCTTGGTACTCTTGGGACTCTGACTCATTATTTTGTTGCTAGATGTTTCCACGCTTTGCAAATATTGGAAGTTTTAGGGACTTCTTCCATCGGAGTTTCCCTTGTGCCTGGGCTTTCCTGAATAGTCGTCAACACTTCACCTTTTCTCCGAGATAGGGAAGGGACAGAATGCAGCCTGGAGCCTGGTGCCCAAAGGTGACCTTAGTGGAGTTCCTCCGGGTGAAGCCTTTCGCCCCACGATTAACGTACTCCCAAAGCTGGTGGTAATACGTCCCAGTGATGGAGAACCATGAACACACCTCTGAAGGACTTGCAGTGGAGCCCAAGGTGACCTGAGAATCCTTTGCATCACCCATTGTTATCCCAACTATTCATATCTTAAATGCATCTGTGTTTGTTTTAATACAAACTTATTTTAAACACTAACCAACTAAATTAGCTCTTCTCCTCTCCCCGGTTTGTAACTCTGACCCTGAAAAATCCCCAAGTAAAATAGTCATTGCATAGTGTGCCTTGTTCTAAGCTTGTCACCTCAAGTACCCCTGCATATCATAAGGCAAATCTAAATTCCTGTTGAAATATACGACTCTAAGAAGTACAAAGCGGCCATCTGTGTAAGATGTAGACTAAAGTGAAGGGTGAGAGAGAGAGAGAGAGAGTGCAGGTGACAGAAGATGGGTGTCTCTGGGTTCCAGCAGACTACGGTTAGCATCTCAGATCTGTGAGACTTAGGTCATTTAGCACTCACACTGGTCAGCTTCAGCAGCGGCGACACAGAGATGACCGGTCTCATTCCTGAGGTTTCGAAGTAGTGCACTGCTTAGTGTACTGGCACAAAATACACGTTCTTGTCTTTCCCTTTGCTGGGTGCGGGGTGGCCCTGGAGGGAGGAAGCCGCCTCGCCATGCCTTTTTGTGGATCTTTTCTCTTCCTGCACTAGTTGGCTGGAATAGAGAACTTTTGAGCTTGACTTAGTCCTGAGCCGAGCACAGCTGTATTTCAAGGGTCCTCTGCTTAGAAAGGCCCTGGGACCAGTCTTGTTGCTGGGTTGTGCTGGGTGGGCCAGGGCCATCCGCCTCTCTCTAGTTCCGTTCTCTTCTCTGATCTGTGTTGGTGGGTGTGGGCTCTGCTTTGGTTTTCTCAGTGTGTTTCTGTTACCTTGCGGAGTCTTCTGTACAGCTCCCATTCACGCCTTCTGATGGGGTGGGCACAGAGGGCAAGGGATGGTCTGATCATCGGCGATTATCTGTCTCCTTTGTTTTATCACCCCGCTGTCTGAACCCCTTTTGTGTGCTTGGGAGTCTGCTTAGTTCTTGTAGCCACTTTCCGTGAGTGCAGAGCTACGCTGATGGTCAGGCTTTGCTGTTTTGGCGTCCGGTGGTCGTTGTTTTTAATCAGCCCACTCTCTGAGCTCTTCTGATGCTCCAGGGTCCTTTGCATGAGTTGAGGAGGGAGGCAAGGCCTTACCTCCCACTCAGGAGGCCTAAAAGTCCAGCCCCTTCTTTTGCAGCTGGAAGGTAGGCGCCTGCCTATGTCTCTACCTTAGGTAGAGATGCATGGATGCACCTGCCTGAGCGCTACCTTATGCACAGTAGCAGGCAGAGGATCGGAATGCATCGGAAAGGCAGAAGTGGTGGTGCCCATGCTGCCTGGGTCGGGAGGGACTGGTCCTAGGCGGTATCTTGGAGGCTCTGGACACCCACCCTCTCTCTGCTACTCCTGCCCATTTTGGGCCTTATTTGCCTAAACTTTTCCAAGCTCCTTCACTTGCCCTCCCCAAGTCCTTTCGTGCTTTAGGTGATGAGACTGCGTGGTTTGTACCCAAAGACCCAGATGCAACAAGTCCCATCCATGTGGACCAACCGGAATCATGCTGCTGCCACCTGCTGGCTGGGTTGTTTCATGTCCGTGTTTCAGCTGAGAGGACGCCTCCAAGAAGCAGGGACAGGACCACCGTTCGGGGTAAATGCTGTTATGTCCCCAAATATCCTGCTAACAAAGCACCTGTTTCCCTAGATGTTGGGTGTGGGCTTGGTGGGTGGCCTTCCATCATCGGTCGAGAGCCATCTGGCCCAAGCCCAAGCCCAGGGTGGTCTCAGCCAGTGACTGGCTGATGTGACTTTATCAGCCCAACTCAGACAAGTCTGAAGGACCACTGGAGAGCCCCCTGGGGTTGGCTGAGATTTTCACCCAAAGCGCATCTTGGTCTAACCCCTTCCTCTGCCCAGCACTGCATCCACGGTTTCCCCAAAGCAGATTCGGATCTTAATCAACCTCCTGCACCCTGATCTGCTGTCTAGCATTTGCGTCCTGGCAGGTCCCTTGTGCAGCTCTCTGATGCGCAGCTGACAGCACCCACCCAGGTTCTCACGGAAAGAGCGTGCAGATACCTGTTCACTGAACAGCTAATTCCTTTCACCTATGGAGAGACCACCCTGACCCCCGTGGGTGGATCCCCACTCTTCCCACCTCCTCCTGCTTACACACACACCTCCCCACCCCAGCTTCGTTTTCAAGTTTCTCACGCAGAGCGGACTCTGCTCAGTGGGCACCAACCGCTTCCATGTATGGATTTGAAACTCTGAAAGGGCACTGGGCAAGTTTGTCTGTCTGCTGTGCTCCCAACACCCGATGCCGTGCCGTGGGTAGGCAATGAGCACGGGCTCTCTGCATGCAGTGGAAGCCTGTATCTCCACCCCTACTGCGAAAAGGAAGCCAGCCTAAAATCCACATGGAAAAGACCGGGGGGTCGAGTCCAGCTTTTGTTCTAAAGTTTATTTTTAGCCTCCTAAGAGACCTGTTTGCCCATTTCTTAGTGTTTTCTACCATTTCCACTTAGCACCCTGTTCAGTTATCTCTTCTTCAACTTATTTTCTCTGTATATGCAGAATCCGCCAAAAAATGTATGCACACTTCAGCAGCGCTGTACTAATAAGTGTGTGGAAGTCGGTGGTCACCACTGTGAGCACCTCTGGTAGTTGTAGAGGCCAAAGGTAACTTGAATTAATCTCAGGATGGCTCAATAAATGTGGTATTAAAATATTTATACAAGTTTTTTTTTCCTGATATGTACTTTTTTGGGGGGCAGACTCTCTCCCTCTTCTTCTTTTCCCTTCTCTCTCTCTCTCTCTGTCTCTCTCCCTCAAAGAGAAGGAAAGAGAGGGATTAAATGTATCTATCTGAGTTTTTGAACTTAATTCTTTCCACAGTTCTGATCATATATTCAACTGGATGAGAACTGAATCTAATTCAATGATTAGGTTCAGTGTTGACCTTAAGGGGAGATTTGATTTGGTTTTCTACCCATTTGGTTTATATTCCTCACATAGAATACAGGATTTCACTGTGGTATTCCCACAGTGCGCGTAACACACTTTGATCATGTCTGGCCCTGATTACCCTTTCCTTCCCTCTTCCTGGCCTCCTGGTATTTGCCCTCTTGTCCAATTGTCTCCTTCTACTTTCTTTTCTTTTCTTTTTTGGTACCTGGGATCGAACTCATGACCTGATGCTTGCCAGGCAGGCACTTATGCCACTGAGCTAAATCCCTGGCCCTTCCTTTCTACTTTCATGTTGTCTTTCTTCCCCCTCGATTCCATATAGAAAGGAAGACGTGCTATACTTGTCTTTCCGTTCAGTTCATTTGCCCATTTATCAATTGAGCTATTTGCTTTTCTTGGTGTTAAGTATTTTTGCATTTTTTAAAATATTCTGAACACTAATCCTTTTTTTGAAGACTAGCCAGTGTTACAGTTTATACCTAGATGCCCCCCCCCAAAGCCTCGTGGCTTAGGCTAACTTGCTGTTAGGAGACGGGCCTGGTGGGAACACTCGGTCACCGTGGGTGTGACCCATTGTGTGTGCTCGGTATTGTGTCTCAGCCACAAGGAAAACAGCTGAGACAAAAGTCATCTTGAAAGCCTGGTCTCACACAGCGCCCTTCCCCCGGGTGCCAGCTGCGACTATGCTGTGCTTTTCATGTGGAAACTGCCTTTCTTCCAGTTTTCCAAGCCCGTCTGTCTGGCCATGTTCTTGGCACGCCCGCTGCTCACAGCTCGGAGAGTCTAACCTGCCTGCAAAACAGCATGGATGGATTTTCCAGGAACTCCAAGATTGACTTGAAAACAATATTTGACCTTAAGTGATAGTTTCGTTTCTCTTTCGCCTCTTTCTTGCACAGAATACAACTCGAGGAGCTCTCTTGCCTGTATGTGTTTCTGCTATTTAGAGACTGGAAAAGCAATTTCAGTTTCTTGCTGCTGGGAGAGGAAAGTGCTTGGGCTGTGGGCTGAAGTTTTGTTCCTGGTCTGATCGTTCACAGATGTGATGGGCAGACACATTATTGATAATGTGGAAAATCTGGCAAGCAAGAAAGAAAACGTATGGACACTTTATGGGGGCTGAATAATGCTTCCTAAACAACTGTGTTCCCTGCTTCCTTATTGATCATCTGAAAATCCTCATTTGCATTTTAACCTATTCAGTGGAGCTGCCTAGGTTGTTATTAGCATCTGTTTCTCCTACATTTTATAGCTAATATCTCCCGAGTGTCCCCTGCCTGTGGGACATTGTTTCCAGGATTTCCGGACAGTCCTTCGGCAAAGTCTTATAGCCCTAAGACGCGGGTATTAATTATCACCTCCATTTTAGAGATGATGGTGCTGGAGATGCAGATTAAGAAACCTTGTTCTGCATTCCAGAGCTCGGCTGGGACAAACCCAGGCCCGTCTGAGTCTGGAGTTTGCTCTTAAGCCCAACAAACCACACCGTCTCCACCTCAAAGCTGCCGGGGTACTGCGTGCCCAGGAGGGCTTTCCATGTGTCTCCAGGCCGGGCTGCAGCCATGGCTCCCGCCCCTTCCTGCAGAGCTCACTAGGTGCCTGTGTGCTCCTCGGATGAGAGCTGGGGTGCAATCCTGGGAATGGGGAGCCAGAGAGAAGACGAGTTTAGCAAACACACGTTCCTACCCTCAGAAAGACATCACTGGCTAATGGTCCAGTCTTGTTTATTAGTGGCGCAGACAAGGATCTACTCTGCTGAGAAGGGTTATGGCACTCCAGGAGTCTTGTCTGAGGCCTTTTCGTCTACGTCTGAGAAAAGCGATGCTGGGCCCCAGAAAGTGAGTGAGCGAAACGAAGCCTCCAGCGTCACGCACTTCCCAGCTCCTGCAGTGTCCTCCCCCAGAGGCAGACAGCAGGATGCTGTGCTGTGCACAATGTAGAATGACTAAACCCAACTAACATAAGCACCACCTCTCACACTTGTCATTTTCTATAGTGAGAACACCTAAAATCTACCTAGCATTTTTCAAGAACACAATATAGTGTTCACTCAAGACATCATATTGCACAATAGAGCTCTTGAGTTTATTTCTTCTATCCAGTGGACATTATAAATTATTTTATTATTTAACCAACATTTCCACAATAGTCCCACATCCTCTCTCCTTGGTAACTCCCATTCATAATGGTCTTTAAGCTGTCCACGACTTTAGTGTGTTGCTTTCCCCGAGTGAGACATGTTTATTAAGGTGTCTTGGGAAATGACGGATGTTCTCAGTAACACAACATATGGAAAGAGATGTGACTTTGACATTTTTTAAAAAGATTTGGACCACATTGATTGTTGTGGGAAGAGGTGAAAGAAGGTACTTGTCATGGTTGTTTATCAAATGGATATAGCAGAAAATATAAATGTAAATTGGTGATAATGTGTCAACTTGAATGGATTAAGAAACACCTCAGAGATTAGTAAAGCACAGTTAGGAGTGTGTCTGTGGATGACTGACAGATAGGCCAGCAAATTAGTGAGGGAAGACCCACATCAAATGTGCATGGCACCGATCAATAGGCTTACAACCTGGATAGAATAAAAAGGGGAAGGAAGAAGGAAGAAGGAAGAAGAAAGCATGCCCATTTCTGAAGAGCTCCAGTCTTCACCAACATCTTTAGACACTGATCTTCCGTTTCTTCAGCCTTCACACCCAGGCTCACACTAGCAGTGCTCCAGTGAGCATCTAAGGCTTCGACCTTGGGCTGGCACTGTGCCCTTGATCTCCCGGTGGCTCCCAGATCACTGGGCTCTCTGCTGCTCAGTCTCTGTAGATTCTTTCACTGTTGATTCCACAGATGGCCACTGTGGGCTCCCCTGCCTCTGACCCTGTAAGCCCACCTAATAAATCACCTTCCACAATTATACATATACTTTCTATCGATTCTCTTCCTCTGGAGAACCCCAATGAATGTGGTTGGTATAATCGACAAAAATATTGATTTACATAATTATTAAGGCCAGGTTTGATCCAGTGGCTCCGTGGTAGAACCGAGGTACCCGGCTGGTTCTTGTAGCTGTTGCTTTGCTTTTCTTCCTTTGCAAGGCATTAACATCATTATAAAGTTCTCTTACAGTTTTACATGGCTATAAATGGCAATGGAGAGCAAATGTTCTTATTTATCCAGAAGAGAAAGAGGGAATCTTCTCTCCACAGTCAGAATGAAGTCCTTTGATTAAGTACGATCAACACAGGACAGGATAAATCCACGAGTCAACCACTGTTGTCAGGATTTGGAAAAGATTCTCTCTAGCAGCTCTGGGAGTGGGTCCAGACTGACTTCAACTGGTCAGCACAATCCTATGTCCCTCCCCCAATTTCTGGGTCAGGATTGGGCATGTAACTCAAGCCTACACCAAGCTACAGATGGCATTATTTTTTGGCAGGAGAGGTTGCTTCATGGTGGAAGAAGCCATGGCAAATGGGTGATGGGTGTACAACTGTACTGTCCACTTCAGGAGTGAAGACCAAATGACAGTCATTTAGTCAGCACCGTTTAACTGTTTGATCATTGGAGGAAACATTTACAGGTAAGAAGGTTAGTTACAGTACTTTAAGTAAAATCTAAGATGAGTACAGCTGTAACTAGGAAGTAGACAAACAGAGTCAGCCTTTCCTTTCCTACTTAGACCTTGAGAGAAGCAAGTGCACCGGTCAGCTTTCCATGGTTGGGAACAAATACCAGACACACCTAATTTAAGGGAGGAGAGGTTTATTTGGTTTATAGTTTCAGCCCATGGTTGACCGAGTGCAAGGCAGAAGCACCACACTAGAAGGGCAAGGAGAAGGAAAAGTGTGCAACTCACAGGGGCTGGGAAGAAAAGCAAGTCAAAACAGGAGAGAGAAGGACCAGACACAAGTACTTCCTCCATCTGGGCCCTGGACCCTCATACCCATTCTGCTTCGGACTCACCAATGGTTAATCCATTGCCCCAGTGATGTGGTTAGTGACCTCTCCAACAGTCTCTTAATCCAATCAACTTGAAAATCAAGGTTAACCAGCATAATGCAAAAGCAAGGCAGTTTTCAAAGGTTGTAATTCCAGTGAATTTGTTTCTGTTGTTGATGGACATTCTTTCATTTTTTCTGTGTGATTTTGAGCAACTTATGTAACTTTTTCTAGGCTCTAATTTACCCATTGGTAAATGAGAAAGACTAATAGACTATTATTAACACCAATGTTGTAGGATTGTCTTGAGGAAATATTGTACATGGCAATCTGACACAGTGATAGCTGAAAGAAATCATTCGACATGAGTTTGAATTAAGAATATGAATATAATTGTTGCAGACAATGACATCCGGCTGGAGTCTGTCTCCAGCGGAGTTAAACTCATTTGGGAACTTCCGGTTTCCAGGTTCCAATCTCAAAGTGTTCACTGCGGAACGCCCCCCCCGTCACTGAGATGACAGTGCATCTCTTTCCAGCTGGGGATCCGTAGCTGTAACCTCCGGTGCACCCATATCTTTAATGCTGAGAGTTCAGTCACCTCTTAAATGCAAGATGGGTTAAAATTGTTCCTAAGGGATCCTACCAGTCTGTCTTGGGGGTCTTCTAGTGACTGGTCTGGGTCCTAAAATTGAGAGAGAAGATTGACCAGAAACCCTGCAGAAGGTGCACTCTGCAGTCCCTAGCACTCCATCAGTGCTCGCCCTTCTTCCTATGGTTCAGCTTATTTGTGGCGTGGGGATATGATGAGCATGGGAGCATGGGAGGACCAAATGTGACCATATAGCCAAAGCACAGAGAGGGGAGCACCATTACATTCTGTTCCTCTGTGTCCTCACCCCGGCTGCTGGGAGAGTTCACTGTTCCCCACTCACCCCTGTCTGTTCCCTCTCAGGCTAGGAAATTCACTTAGCCAAGGAGGGTACCTTGCATTGTATCCAGGCACTGGTTCACTTGGGGCACAAACACCTTAACCCTGTCTTTGATAAGGGGTCACTTTGAGGTGTGGTATGTGCTAGAGGTCCTGGTGGGGAGGCTAAGGCCAGCTCTTACCCGGTCACTCTTGCTGCCTCCTTCCCAGTTTCCTCGCTTCCTGATAGGCTCTTCCTGAAGAGCTCACCTTCAATGCCTCACATTTATTGGTCACCCTAACCCAACTGAAGGCACTTGACTGAAGCCCCTCACTGAAATAATTTTCCCGAAGTCTTTGACATCCACTGCTGCAGAAATGGGTTAAATTCATTTTACTGTGTTGGGTCAGCTCCAACCTCCTCCATCCTGATGTGAACCCAGAGAACCTTCTTGATCACGAGGGACCTTTGCCCCAAAGGAAGCCAGCTGCATGTTGGTTTGGAGGACAGGCCTGCACCCATCTATGGCACCACCTTCCTGTGCCACAAAATGGTGGTTTAGAGCCCAGAAAAGACATACGAGCTTTGTGGGTAAGTGTAGTAGCCTGACTTTAAAAGAGGCGGGCTGAGAAAGAAATGTCTTCAGGATGAAACTGGTTGAAGTATTTCCACAGATTTTTCATTCTTTTTTCCCCCGTCTTCTGGTTTCTCATAAAGTCTGTTCTGGAGGCTGTAACTTGGAAGAAAATGAAGACTTCTGTGAGAAAACACGGGTTTAAAAACTGTTCCATGTGGTTCAAATATGTTTTAGACATTTACTAGGAACAAGTGTGGACTTAATTATAGTAGTGTGATGGTGAAAAGGTTTCTGTCAGCAGAAAACTGGGCGCAGTTGGGGGCTTGTGAGGCGCCCCCTTCAGGGCTGACCTAGGAACACCACTCACAGCAGGTGGCTCCCAGGGGGCCAGGCGGGCTGAAGGAGGGATGATGGGGGAATGAATGGCGCTGGTGCGAGGGCTGTGCAGAGGATTTGGAATTTGCTGTGGACATTTCATGAGGACTCAGCTGTGGTTAGACATGAGAAGCGTCAGCCTGCAGGTTGTGTGCACAGAGGTCTGGTGGCACTAATGCTAGCTTCATCCATCTGTCCCTTTGCAGTCAGCGAGATCTGGTGTCTTCACCTACTTGGGACACAGAAGAGAAAACTCCCTCGGGGCAGTCTCCACGCTCAAAGACTCCTGGTGACCGCAGGGAGGCAGCCTGGCTGCTCTCCTTAGTGCCAAGGCCTCGGCTTAGTCTCTTTGTTCTGCTGTAGTAAAGCACCGTAGACTGGGTCACTTATAAAGAAGAGAAATCTGTTTTGTCACTGTTCCAGAAGCTGAGAAATCCAGAGTCAGGGCAGTAGTGGACCTGGTGTCTGGTCAGCAGTGCTCTCTGCCTCCACGACGGTGCCTCTTCCTGTGTGTGTGTATGGTAAAAGCAAAAAGGAGAGGACGTGCTGGGAAGGGCAGAGGGCGAGTGAATCCACCTCCTTGAGCCCTTTGTAAGAGTCCTGGCCTCATCCTGTAGGTCTCTGTCCTCAAGACTTAATCTCTACCCGAATGCTCCACCACTTATTACTGTCATATTGGTGGTGAATTTCCCCATTCAGGCCATAGCATTCCCCAGTGTTTATCCATCTTGTTGCATATGGCAAGTCTGCCTTCTTTTGTGGCTGAATAATATTCCACAGTGTGCGTATACTGTATTATCCAACTATTAATGGATATTGAAGCTGTTTCCACTGACATAGAATATGTGAAATGGCCAAACTCCCCAAAACTGAAAGTAGAATGGTGGTTGCAAGGGATATAAGAAGGAGGAATTAGGGAGAAATTGCTGTTCAGGGACTGTAAAGTTTTAGATATGCCAGGTAAGTAAGTTCCAGGAATTTGCCATCCAACACTGTGCTTCTATTTTTTTTTTTCTCCATCTTTTTGAGACAGGGTCTCACTATGCAGTTCAGGCTGGCCTTGAGCTCACTTTGTGGCCCAGGCTGGTCTCAAACTTGCAACAATCCTCCTACCTCAGCCTCCTGAGTGCTGGGATTACAGGTATGCACCACCACACTTGGCTTACACTGTGCTTCTAGTTATCAATATTGTATTGTATCCTTGGAAATGTCTTAGGGGAGTACGTCTCATGTTTTTACCACAGCTTGAAAAGAATGGAACTCGGGCCTCAGATTCATCCAGAAGGTGCAGTGAGAAGATAAAGAACTCTAGGGCTCCAGGGAGCAGCTGGGCTAGGACAACATGAAGCCAAGAAGGCTCAAAAAGAGGGAAAACAGGAGAAAACTGAGAGTCATACTGAATGGGGGCAGAAACACAGCTGGCAAGACGGTACTTAGGGCTGAGTGTCACAGAATTTGCTGACCTGAATCTATTTAACTACAGTTAAGAAGCCCTCATTTTTCATGTGTTTTTTTTTTTTAAATATCCCCCTCACAACCTATGTAGAAGTTTGTCTGCGGTCATCGGTTCCCCTGTTCTGTGTGGGTTACTCCATCCCAGTGTATCTGGTTACTAAGTTGTTTTTCTCATATTTAGAGAAAGTCTGGTTAGGAAAGTGGGAGGAGATTAGACAGGCTGGCAGTGGAGGGAGTGGAAAAGCCCTGTCTTTAGGTTAGAGTCCTTTGTTGTGCAAAAGGGGAGCGATAGATAAACAGATGGAGAAACCAAAAAGGAAACGGAGTGAATCCACTCCAACTTGTATATTAAAGAGTAAAGAAAGAGTCATACGAAGCAGAAAAACCTGGTCAAGAGGCCAGAAGGAGGGAGGGAGACAGGGAAGAGTCAGATGAGAGAGACAGAAGGAGAGAGAGACAGAGACAGAGAGACAGAGAGAGACAGAGACAGAGAGACAGAGAGAGACAGAGAGACAGAGAAAAACACACTAATACTTCTAGCATAGCTATGAGATAGGAAAATGTGAAAGAAGAGTAAAAAGGATTTTGGAAAAGTTTTGCCTTTATTGACAAGTTTTTCTCTAAGAAATGAAAATAATGATTGGAAGAAGTGATTTTGTCACTGAATTATTCCTTTGGTTGCTACATTTAGTTGAGCCTGGACCATGTGACATCTTGAGATGTATTCAGGACCCTGGAGTTGTACCACTGAGGACAGCCGCACAGGATCCCCTGAGGGACAGGTATCAGTGGCAGTCACCCCCTGGGTTACCTGTGCACACTGAGGACTGATGCGTCTGCTCCATGTCACACGCTAGTCTGTGCCAGACGCAAGTAAGCCCAGATTTGTCAGACTGTTGGTTCTGGATTTTCTGCTGTCACAAAGCAATCAAGCAAGAGCTCCAAATGGAGACAAGAGTAAGGCGTGGCCTTCTGTGTGCTCGATTGCAAAGAAGCAGCACGCAGATGGCGGGAGTCAGGGACGGCAGCCGAATGTCAGGTCAGCAGACGCCCGGCTGGAGCGGTCCTGGCCACTGATGGGGACAGGAGGAAAGCAAGCTGTGTCCACCGGGCATTGCTCATTCTGTTATAATCACTTACATAAAGAAATATTTATTCCTTAATAAAAGAGAAAATCCTGTGGGTTTACTGATGCCAAAAAGCAGAGACTGGATCGGGAAGATGGAATGAATTTATCAATGGGGGGAGAATAGTATGTGTGTGCGTGTGGTCAGAGGGAAGAACAAGATGCACTAAGATAAGTTCTGCCTGGCCCAGCTGACCAAGGGAAGATGTGCATAGCGCAGTCCCTGTTTTGGGGCGGAGGTCATCTTGCAGTGGCCACTCTGGTTTTAGGGACCCTCATTTGAGATAGATTGGGAGGGCGCTGGGGTGTTAGTGCCTGAACCAATCTCAAGGACACTGGCCTCACCTGGGGTGTACACACCTGTCCAGTAACATTTGTTCCTTCCATCTGTGATTCTTCGTTTTTCCCCCTCAGGGAACACCACAGCCTTGAGTGTCTCTCTTTGGTCCTAGCAGCAGACTTGGCAGTGGGCTCAGGCAAACCCCTGATCCAGACTGGTTGTCAAACATTCAAGTGGTTTGAGCCATCTGAGCTTTGAATGTTTATCTTTTCTTCAAAGAGAGAGAGAAAATGCCATCTCTTCAGAGAGGGAGAAGTGAGATAGAGGGCCAGACGGATGAGAGGAAGCAGTTTGGTTGTGAGGCTAAGGGGTAAGGAGGAGGGTTAGCTCCACATTTGGGTGGCTGAGGATGGACAGGGCAGCTATTGAGGTGAGGGGACAGACTCTTTGTGGACTGCGGTGGCCAGCACTGCGTGGTTACAGGAGGCAGAGTGAGGCATGAGATCTTAATGAAGATCTCATGCTTGAGGGTGGGGCTTTTTTATTTTTTTCTTTTTAAATTTTATTTTAAAGAGAATAAACCCTAACAAAACAAAACAGAATAAAGCCAAGCAAAACAAAGCAGTGAAAATGGTACAGAACTTCAAAGCAGGATAGTAGGAAATCAACAATGGTTACCATAGTATATCCTGTTATCTTCACAATAGTTGCCCATACCATCAGATATAGCAAATCAAAGCAAAACAAAACAGAATAACAGAATCAGAACAGAACATTGAATAAAACCAAACAATAAATTGGAACAAAACAAAACAGGGAGAACAATACTGCACATTGTTATCATCAAAATAGTTGCTCAGGTTACCAGATGCAGGAATAAAACAAAACAGTGAAATGGAACAGAACGTTGGATTTCAAAAACAAGACAGAAGGAAATCTCCCACAGCTGACACAATGCACACTGTATCCTTCAAGCAGACACCCTGACCACCAGCCCCAGGCCTGCAGAGTGAACCAAACAACACAAGCATCGAGAAGGCTAAGAGTGGGGACTTTTGAAAGTCATGGTTTGCTGGGTAACAGGAAGTGGTTTGGAGGGACAGAAGCCCTGTCACCAGGTAAGAGGTGGGAGGGATGAAGCAGTAGTGTTAATTAGTACCAGATAGCAGAGGGCCCTGAAGTTCTCCTGAGAATCTTGCAATTTCTTCTGTAGGCATTAAGGAATTTGTGGGTAAGTTTAGGCAGAGCATAAGCATGATCAGATCTGAGGTTTAGTAGAAACACAGATGGAAATGTCACAAGCTTGGGATAAATGTGACAAACTCAGCAATCTGAATGAATGCTGATGCTTGGGACTTGATACAGCTGAGGGAAAGTGATGGTCCCAAGAGGATGTCCAGTTCTGGGTTTGGGACCCTGCATCCAGCTCCCAAGAGGGAAAAGGCAGTCGGAGGAAGATATAGATTTTGTGTGCAAATATAGGAGTTCACTTTGAACACGCTAGGATGAGTGTGGCTTGGGGTGGAACAGAGATGCTCATGGGCAGATTTCTCCAGAGAACTGGGCTTTGGGACAGAGCTCCAGGTAGGAGATGCGGAGGTAGGTTTCTTAGCTGTGTTTGCTCAAGACAGGGGAGCGAGTTCAGAGGATCCTTAGGAGGCAGAGGATGGGACTCAGGTAGATGTTTTGGCCAAGGATGGGAGATTAAAGTAAAGGAATTGAAGGGGAGCAGCTAGGACGCAGAGGACAGAGTGCAGAATCTTAAGAGGAAATGGCAGATGGGGCCCATGCTGCTGAGGAGGCCGAGTGAGATGCAGAGTCATACATACTTCTCAGATTTAGCAGCAGGACGGTCAGCATTTACCTTGGCCATGACAAAGCCATGCTGGGACTGGGAGGAGCCCACCAAGAAGCCAAAGAGCCAGGCTTTCGGGGCCCAGGAAGAGAGAAGCCAGTTAGCACCTCCTGTGAGCCTCCTGGCCTGTGGGGTGAGAATCAAGACCCCCCATCCCCAAGCAACCGGCTGATTTGGAGGACAGGCTGAGTTGATAGCAACTGAGGTACAGAAAGCAACTGAATGCTTGCATTGTTTGGTTTACTTCGCACCCTGGGGCTAGTGGTCTGAGCATCTGTAGAGAGGATAACAGTGTGTGATATAACAACTATGGGGGATTTCCTTCGGCCTTGTTTTTGAAGTCCGATATTGTTCTCACTGTTTTGTTTGTTCCTAGTTATTATTTTGCTTTATTCAATGTTCTGTTTTGATTGGGTTTTTTCTGTTTTGTTTGGTTTGGTTTTGCTATGTCTGACAGAATGGGCAGCTATTGTGAGGATCACAAGATATACCATGGTAGCCATTGTTTTCCTACTATCCTGCTTCAAAGTTCTGTACCAGTTTCACTGCTTTGTTTTCCTTGGCTTTATTCAGTTTTGTTTTGTTGGGTTTTATTATCTTTAAAATGAAAAAAAAAGAAGAAAGACTGGCAGTGAAGGAACTGAGAGGCCAGGGGTGAGGAGGACAGGGCACTGGAGCTAAGCAAGGGGTTTTGAGCTGGAAGAGGCCGAGATGCGTGCTGGCGAGGAGACCATGAGAAATGGAGCTCCCCCAGAGAGGACGACAGGGCTGGTGGGGACCACAGAGCTTGTCACACAGTCACCTCAGGCTTTGTCCCCTGCTGCTTCAGTGAGAACATGTGCTTTGCCCTCAGCCCCTGGCCCTGGCTGCCTTTGCTCCTAAGGCCATGTTTTGCAGCATCTATAGGAAAGCATTTACTTCTCCATGTCAGGGGCTGCCACTTATGACCCGAGAGCAGTCGGGATTGTGTCACCCTGCTTCCTGCACCTGAGAAGGGAAGCACGTTAAGAATTTTGCATTTTTCTCAGGGGGATAAAGTCAATCAATGCAACAGGAGCTCTGTCCCAGGCCGATGATAACCTGGTCACGGTAGTAGCAGTCAGGATGTCCTTTGGCTGCCACCATTAGTAGATGCCACTGTTAACTGAAAAGTAATTTTTGTGTTCCTTTTTCCTGAGAGTTCTCTAATGGAAAAGGAAGCAGAAAACTTTAAGACTTGGTCAGGGTTTGAGAGCTGATTCTCCAACATCCATCATTATTTTTGATTTTGACAGCTGGGATTCACACAGCGTGGGAGCCGTGTTTGAGCTAGCAAATTTCAAGGCTGCTGATGTTTCTCTGTGTGTCTGTCTGCCTCTCTCTGTCCTTCTGTCTCTGTCTCTCTGTCTCTCTGCCCTGTCTCTGTCTCTCTTTCTGTCCTGTCTCTGTCTCTCTGTCTCTCTGTTTCTCTCTTTCTTTCTCTTTTTCGCTTTCACTCTCTGTCTCTCCCAAGTTATGCAGGGTTTACTGATGGGCATATGGTCTCAGAAATGCGTTATGGTCTCAGAAATGCATTATTACTGGTTATTACTGATGTAGCGGTGATGTCATTAGGAGATCAGATCTTTTGGGACCACCACTGTGCACGCAGTCTGCTGTTGACTAAACATAACAGTGTATAACATACTCTTAAATTCTTTGCTTTTTATTAGTACAGGCTTGCAGGGCATAATGATTACACTCACGGAGGAGGCTGGGACCTCCCACATTTCTTGGCCCTCCGCTCACTCAGGCTGAGTGTGGAAACCTTAACGGAGCTTTGATGACTGCCTGGTCCCCAAGGCTCAAGCAAGTGGAGGACGCAGCCATGCAAGAAGGTGCTGGGACCCGAGAGGGTGGAAGCTGCCCAGGGATGGGGTGGAGGTAGGTGGGGTGACCCTAGGTAAGATGACCATAGGTGGGGTGATGTAGGGTGACATAGGGTAAAGAGGGCTTCCACTTGGTAGGGGTGGCCTGCACAAGAATCAAGGTCATGAAGATCAAGAATCACAGGGAAACTGGTGGGTTCTCAGGAGGTTTGGTAACTGCATTTGTGATTCCTTTTCTAAATAATTTCTAAAGAAATTATTAATACACAGTGACGGTTGCATGAAACATGAAGATGCTGGTAGGAATGTATAAGCGCGAACATGAGCGTCCTGACTTTGATGATCGAGATATGGTTAGGACCATGTCCTTGGCTGTGAGATCTCACGCCTGGGAGGTTGGCGCCTCACCCTTACTTTTAATCTGCAAGGGTCTTTCAAAGGGTCTTTCTGGACTGTATTTGCAACTCTTTTGTGAATTTTTGGTTATTCTGCACTAGAAGCAAGGTTTTTAAGAGCACATTTGTTTTCTTTTTCATTTTTAGAGATTCTTTAGGGAGTATGTGGGACTCTTAAAAGTTATCTGCTTCCAGGAAAGTTTGATGCAGGGGGTTGAACACAGGGTCTAGATTTTACAATGCAGTGAGGTAAATAATACAAACAAAAAAGCAAAATGTCAGAAAGAGAGAGAGAGAGAGATACGCAGTCCACTAAAATCCAACCACTGGATAAGGAGGCTTGATAACGCAAGCCTTCACTTAGATTTATCTTAGATCTTCAGGGAGAGTTTTTAACATGAGAATCCTCTTTACGGGGTGAAATTTCCAGAAGAGAAAACCAAGGCTTCATTTTCTGGATTTCCGGCCTCCATAGCTGCTCAGTCCAGGCTCCGTTCCCCAAGTCGCTAGTGACCCTCTTTCCGCAACACTAATAACTCAGGAGAAAGCTTTCAAAGGGACTTTCTCCACCTCTCCCCTGCATTCCTTTTCCTTCCAACAAACTTTCGCCTGCAAGTGGTGCAGCAGGCCCTGGGAGCACTGTTTGGGGCTGGAGGTGTGGGCGAGGCACTCTTCGGTGGCCCGCCAGCCACATTTCCGGTCAGTTCAGTAGCTCTTTGGACAACACAGCAGTCTTTGGCCTTCAGTGCTTCCAAGCAGAGGAAGGAAGTGGTCTAACTTCAAAGTGAGCTTGTGCCATGAGTCCCGATCATTTATGAGTGCTTTAATGGCTGGAAATGAATCTCAAATACATAGCGAGGCCAGACCGGCTGGACGTGTGGGAACAGCTTGCTCTCACCCTGGTTTCCTGGAAATTTAGAACATTTCCCGGTTTCAGAGCTCACAACACGAGGGTCAGTGTGGGGGTTATGGTTATTTTCAAAGCTTTAAACAGACTGAAGCCTGTTCTTGGCTGATCAAGTTAGTACTATTTTATTTATGTCCAGCATGTTTTATAAATACTTCTTAGAAAATCCGTGTCTCCATTCCATAATTTTTAATTTAAAAAAACAGCTTTATGGAAGTGTAATTCACATATAATAAACACACATTTAAGATACCTAGTTCCACAGGGTTTTGCAAATGTAAGAGTTCATGTAATGACCACCTCAGCTAGGACATGGAAATATTCCAGAAAGTTCCCTCCTTTCCATTCAGGGACACCTATGGATAAGATTCTTCTCCTTCTTGCTTTTGTATGTTGTAGAAGGCCTTGTAAATCCAGTTTGGCAGCATGAGTGACTTTTGGGGTCTGGGGTCTTATATTCAGCATAATTTTAGAGTTCCATGCCTGTTTTGTGTCTGTCAGTAGTTTGTTATCATTCTTTTATTCTAGTGTATAATCTACTTACTTACAAGTTTACATAACTAATATTTATTTTATTTTGATATAACAGGCTC
>PVJX010017628.1:0-38911 GCA_004027295.1 Dolichotis patagonum | reverse complement strand
TATTGTAAAAGTTGAAAACAGGAGGATAGGGCACTTTTTTGGTAATTTTTCTTTCTTCAGTCCTAAGAAGTACTTACTTCAGGAGAAATTAGTACATATTGGGCCTAAAACAAATAAGAGAAAGAGGGACGATTAATGTTACTGCTCTTCGTGTGGAGTTTTAACCAATTTTAATTATACATTCGTGCTCACATTTCAACGTTTCCAGATTATCCTTACAAGAGTGCATGTCCTTCGACCCTATAAATCTCATTTATGGAAGTTTAGCTCCCAGAAAAAATCTGATTCTAAAATTGTATGTGAATATTTGCCATTATTACCCTTAACAGTGAAAACTAGTAACAGTGACTAATAATGGTTACTTACATAATGGTTGAACTAGTTTGTAGATAAAAATACTATACAGCTGGCATATTCCTATGTATACATATGATTACGTTACTCTAGCATAAGAATATCAGATAAGAGGAATCTCAGGACTAAACCCAAGGCCTCAGCACTGAGCTATATTCCAGCCCTTCTTTTATTTTTTGAGACAGTCTTATAAATCAATTGTTAAGTTATTACAGTGTGTGTATATTTTTAAGAAAAAAGTTTTAGAATTAGATCTTGTTTAAAATCCTTGGTCTGCCATTTAGCAGTGCGACCTTGAACAAATTTTCTCTGATGTTTAATTTCTTTACATGTAATTAGATATAAGAGCAACTTCATAGCTTTGGTGTGGATTAAATTATATGTAATTCTTAGCATGTGCAAAGTCAATGCACAATGGACAGTAGCAATTTCACAAAAAATACTAAAACACCTTAAAGGTTAACATGCACTAGCTCTACAGAGTAGAATTTTAGGTAGGTGATTTTTAATTTTTTTCCTTGTGCTTTTTGGGCTTTCTTAAATTTTCACAGCAAGCTTTCAATCATTTTGTAAATTAAAAATAATTAATGTATAAGTTAAAATATTTCTTAAAAATATCACCAAGGATTTAGCTTGGTGCCTGCCTGGCTAGCACAAGGTTGTGAGTTCAATCCCTGGTACAAAAAAAAAAAATTATAGCAGTGGCCACACATTGGAGGTTCAAGGGTATATAACTTAAGGAAACCCACCCAGAAAGAGGAATCAAACAAAGTAGTAAACAGGAAGCAAATGACTGGAAGTTTTCATGAAACTGCAGTGGCCCTAGCCTGTCTTCCTCTGCTTGGGTCCTCAGGCAGGCAGTGACAGGGACCAACGTGATACCGAGTCCAGCTGGACTTCAGATCTAGGCACAAATGCTGCACAGCTGCAAGAACTGCAGGCTGCTGGGGTCTGCCAACTCGGAGGGTGACTATTTCCTGACCCCCGAGCCCTAAGTGCAGACGAGGAAAGCTGCTTCGTCTCCTAGCAGGCATCAGAGAAGAGCCAGGGAGGCTAAGGGGTTGAGGACAGGCCACACGCTTCGAAGTCACGGCCCCAGTGACTGCTGCATCTGTCAACAGCCCACTCAGCCAGGACCTCATCCATGGATGAAGGTGTGAGAGGTCAGGGCCCTCACAATCCCGACCCCTCTCTCAGCCCCACCTCTGGACGTTGCTATACCAAGGATAAACACTCAGTCTTTGGACACTTCACACCGTAATGGGGAATCACCGAGGATCCCCTCCCACGTGGTGAAGGACCTGTGTAGAGCACTTTACCTTTTCTTCTGGACATGGAGTTATCCATGATTTGCATTTGCCTGTCATGTCACCAAGGGAGATGTGTTGGCCGTTGTATATGTAAACTCGCCCATCTTCTCCTCCAAGCAGGCCAGAGGTTACGTCTGTGATCCTCAGTGGAGCTGCTGTGATAATTTCATCTGCAAACAACAAAAACTGGGAGAAGTGTCTGACTCCGCTGTCGTCCTTTCCCAGTTTGGATCCTGACCCAGCCCGCCACACATAATTAGCATTTCCTTTAAACTTTCTGCCCTCGTTTCCTCCTCACGAAGTAAAAGGTGTGCTTTCACCCTGTCAGTGATCCATAGCAGCTGACATCATGATCCTTACATTGCATCTTCAGAAATGCACCTTCACTCATACATCCAGTTTTGGTCTTGTCCTGGGCTGTCAACTACAAGGGCAGAGCCTCGCCCATCTAATTAGGTCACTGGACCGCTGGGCAGAGGAACTCCACGCTCAACCGAATGTGCACTCCTCTTACCCACACCGTCGTTGTCCAGGTCACTGAGGTGCAGGACTCCGCCAAAGCGGGAGAAGCGGCGGTCCCCGCTGAAGGTGCTGAGCAGGGCAGGTGGCACATCCGGCAGCAGCTTGTACATTCGTGTGTTCCCTCCTTGGTGCAGCGTCATGGTCAGGAATGCCATCTTGGACCTGTCATCTGAAACCAGCCAAAGGACCCACTGGCATCATGGGGGTGAAGACAGGACACGGCATACCCTGCTCTGCCTCATGCTGTGATGCTAAGGGATGCAGTGTACCCAGAAGCACACCGGACCACTTTTTCCAAGCCCAGGGGCTCTGGCAGGGGGGAGGTACAAGTAGCTTGGGACAGAGACGTCAAATGCTCCCATCAGATTCCTTCTTCCAGCCTTACCCCATTTAATAGATGCCCCATGCAACCACTGTCTATTTACATCACAACCTGGTAGCTTGCCTGACTTACAAGTTCAAATGTGAGTGGACTTTGGACAAAGTCTAGGCTCTTTCCAAGGCCTTTCACAACCCAGCGCCTCCCTAAGGCTTGAGTACTGACTTGGGATCCTGTCTCCTCACTACGCACCTATAATAAACCAAAACCACAATCCAGTGTATTTAACTCCAGACCTTTGGACATAATGTGCCTACCTGGGGTGGACACCTCTCCTTCCAACCCTCTACCTCCCCCATACAAGGCCACCAGCGGCCACGCCTGCCCTTCCTCCAGAAGTTGGCTCAGTGTTCCCTCCTCTGGAAGCCTTTCCTGCCTTGCTGTCCCACACAGGTGGTGCTGCCTCAGCTCCCGGACCACACCATGCCAGCGCCTTCCTCAGACCCCATGCAGGACAGGTCCTGCTCACGTGGGTCCCTTCTGTGTGACGCAGTATATTCCACATGGGATGGGTTGTGTCTTGCTGGGCACTTTTCCTAGTATGTTTCCTGGAGTCACATGAGCCCTCAACACAAGGTGTGGGTTTTTTTCTTAATGAATTGTGAACAAATTCAAAACTAGTTAGATTTTTGCCTATAATAACTCAAAACACAGCTTTGATAGAAATAAGTGGTTTCTTCAAAAAAGAATAATGGTGTCTATGGGTGGGTGGTGGTGGTGGTCCTCTGAGAGGTTTCTGTGAACAGGGTATGTGGGCAGCAGTGGTGGTGGTAGTAGTCTCACACCAGGGCCTGTTCACTATTGTGCATGCAACTGATGTGACTAATTGTGGCAGATCATCCACTAGAAGCAACTAAGGGCTCAAAGCAGAGTGGCAGTGATGATCACAAATGACAGTCCAAAAACAGGAGATACGTAAGAGTCTTTTAAAAAGCTCAGGGTTCTGGGGCTTTCTGATAATACAGTACATGATCTGACCCAACACAGTACCCGCCAAGGGAACAATGTTAAGAAAGTCCAACAGCCAATATTCAGAGTAAAGTCCAAAGGATTCAGCTGAAATGAGAAAAATTCTCATTTCCTTCTTTCCGTGCCTCCTGGAACCTGAGCTCGCTGAGTGACAGGACCCTGGTAATACTCAGCCGTCTGCCTCCAGCCTCTGTCCTTCCACAGGATTGTGAGTTCTGGCACACTGCCTGCAGTGTGGCATTGCCACTGGTCCTGCTGCCTGTGGAGCAGAGAGCCACGGGCACCCACCAGCCAGGCGAGGCCTCAGGTCCTCATTCCTCTGCCTTATCTGCTGGGGGTGGATTTGAATCTGCCATGCAGACCCACATCCCCCTGCAGGGAATCCACCCCATGTCTAGCTTATGAGACAAAAATCAAAAAGCCCGCCTATAGCTGCCTCGGTCAGAAACATTCTCCAACCCAGCTTTTACAGTTCCTAGGAAATATGCATCTTAACAGGTACAGAGGACAGGAGAAAGGAAGAATAGTTAGTGTCCTCATCGTATAGCAGCACGACAATAGTTAATAATGTATATTCCCCAACGGCTAGAAAAAAAGGTTTTAAATGCTCTGGTCACAAAGAAATGCTGACTCTATAAGGTAATGGATGTACTAACTACCTTGATTTGTTCACTACATAATTAATTATAATTGTGTCCTGTAAATATGTATAATTAGTATGCATAACAAACAATTAATCCAGGGCTAGGAATACAGCCACTCAGCGGTAGAGCACGTCCCTGTATGTGCAAAACTCGGGGTTCAATCTTCAGCACTGACAGAAAAAAAAAGAGAAAAGCATTTATTTTGATAACCATTTAAATGATTCAGGAATCCACCTCTCTCATGGTTTGAAATGTGGGGAAGAGTTGTGATCAGTATTTACAAAAATAGTCATCACATTCTTTAGAGAAGGATATAATTTAGAGTAACTGCTTTTTTAAATTCTCAGAATTTAGAGCTAAAAGATTCAGGTGCTTTAAAAGTTAGCCACTGAAAACACCTCCACCTGACATTCAAAATAAAGGATTATCGTATATATTTTAGACAGCTAAGAGGGGAAAAAACAGCCAATGCTTTAGCATTCTGTTCTATTATTTTTAAAAGTAACTCAAAAGACCCTTCATTTTTAAAAGGACCGTATCCAGGGCCTTGGTGAATTCCCAAATCCTACAGTCCTAATGCAGTGCTGACATACAAAATAAAGGATTATCGTATACGTAATCCTTGGCTCCAGGACTGGAGATGTACAGTGCCCAATGGGAGCTGTATGGTTAAGACGTAGATACAGGGCGTGTAGCCTGTGTGGTCACACAGAGCATGTGTTTAGAATACCCTGGCTTGGCACAGTGTTCTCACCAATATGCAATCCTTAAATCTTTAACAAGGAGCCCCACATTTTTATTTGGCACTGGGCCTCACATGTTATATGTGTGAAATATAATTTAAATGGAAAACTTGAGCAAAGCTGGCAGATTGTATGACTGTCGTAACCTGGCTGTGACATTATGTTTTACAAGATGTTATAATGGGGGGGGAACTGGGTAAACTCTACTTGACTTTCAAGTACTTCATCTGACTGAATGCTAGTTTATTATTAGCTCAAAATAAATAGTTTGACTTTTATAATGTATATGATATAAACATATAAATTAAACTTGCATTGTCTATTTTACCTTATAATTGCAAATATACATATACCAAAATCAGGATCATCTGGGGAGCTGTAATTCCCGGCATTCCAATAGAACAGTGAGGAAAATAAGATCAATAATGTGTGTTGCAAGAGTTTAGAAATCACTGTCTAAACTCTGTAAAGAAAAATAAGCGGGGGAGGAACTATTCCAATGATAAGTCAGCAAACTTTGATGCTGAGTTGCAGTTATAATGCTGACTTTGGTATTTTAATACTGTGTTCTTTTTTTTCATACTGTGTCCTTAATCACTGCAATAAAACTTTTAGTCATTCCTTTGCCAGAGTCACTTGTACTGATTACTCAAATCTCTGCCATTTTGTATGAAACTGAAACCTTTCAGACAAATATAGATAGTGATTCCACCTCCAGGAATCCATCTAAAGCACCAATCAGAAAAGTAATTAAGGCTTTGTATTTGCATATTCAGTAGTAAGGGTAGACATGGAAAAAGCCCGTTTCCAGGTATAATGTGATCCTAACCTATGCATGAAGAAAGATGCAGTACAGGTATCAAAAGTCATATTTTATAAGAATATGTGACATGCTCAAGACATAAATAAATTAAAAGCTAACTGTAAAAAGTGTATAGTATGACCTTCAGTTTTTACATACCTGATTAAGAGATAATTTTTTTCTATATATGGTATGATCAAAAAATAGAGTGTGTATTAAAATTCTTTAAACCTACTCTGGTAAAAGATGCACTGCCAGTATTCTCCCTCCAAATATTCTCCTTGGTTCAGTTACCTCATCATTACTGCGACCTTTGAAAGCTGTTCTCAAAATTATCTTTTGCAAGTGGCTTTAGTTGCACTGTCGTGGCTGCCCTGATGTCCCGAGTCCCTTTAAAACAGCTACCTCTCATGGTCATTTGAACTTTGGAGAAGAGCCAGAAGTTGCACAGTGACAGATGTGGGGAGTAAGTGGATGTGAACACACACTGGAATATTTTTACAAACCTGCTTTTCTGCTGAATGGCACTGGGCAGCAGAATTCACTGAATTTTTTTTTATCACAGCTTTGTAAAGACACTCACAAAAGAGGATTTCCAGAACTGTTTCAGAGAATAACAAGAATGATGGGATACGTGTGTTCAAAATGGGGGGGGAGAATTTTAAAGGAGAATGATGGCAATGTGCATTTTCCTGTAATAAATGGCTTAAATGTATAGCTGGGCGTTGTAGCGCATGCCTGTAATCCCAGCACTCGGGAGGCTGAGGCAGGAGGACCTCTGCAAGTTTAAGGACATCCTGGGCTACAAGGTGAGCCTGAACTGCACAGTAAAACTCTGTTTCAAAAAAACAAAAATAAATAAATAAATAAATTTAAACACTCACCATATTTTTTTATCAACTTTGTATCTTTCCTTACATTTTCACAGGTTACAACAGTAAGCATGATTCCTTTTTATGTTCTAGTAAGAGTTGGTTTTTGTTGTGGTTTTTTTTAATTTTTATTTTCATAAAGTAAGCAAAATAATGGTGTATTAAAATACATTCTCAGAATAGACTTATTCCCCATAAACTAGTAAAATTCTTCAGCTCCAATGTTGTAGGGGTAGAGGCTATAAAAAGTTACTTTCAAATGCCATTTTCAATAAACTTTTGAAATAGATATTATAATCCGTGTTATGCATGCCAAAGACTGAAAATAGACCCATCCCTATCACTGTACACTAAACTACAATCAAAATGGATCAAGGATCTAAATATTAAAACAGAAACACTAAAACTACTGGAAGACAAAGTAGGTAAAAATCTTGGAGACATAGCGGTAGACAGAGAATTCATGAGTAAAATGCAAACCACATGGGAAACACTTCAAAGCATCAACAACTGGGATCCCATATTACTAAAAAGTTTTTGTACTTTAAAAGAAATCACCAACAAAGCAAAAAGAAAACCCACAGAATGAGAAAGAATTTTAGCCAACAATCCCTCAAAGGACTTATATCCAAAACATATAAAAAACTGAAAAACATCAAGCCCCCCAAATTCAAAGACCCTCTCCAAAAATGGGCAGCTGAGATGAACACACAGTTCTCAGATGAAGATATACAAATGGCAAATAAATACATGAAGAAATGTTCACCATCACTGGTCATTCGAGTAATGCAAATTAAAACAGCCTTGAGATTTCATCTCACCCCAGAAAGAATGGCTGCCATCAAGAAATTGACGGGTAACAAATGTTGATGAGGATGAGGGGAAAAAGGAATACTGCTCCACTGTTGGTGAGAGTGCAGACTGGTGCAACCACTGTGGAAGTCAGTATGGAGATGCCTCAAAAAACTAGGATTGGAAGTTCCATTCAATCCAGCTATTCCCCTCCTGGGTATTTTCCCAGAAAAATTGAAAAGGTCATATCACAGTGATATGTGTGCACCCATGTTCAAAGCAGCACAATTTGTAATAGCTAAATCTTGGAAACAACCAAAATGCCCATCAACTGCCGAGTGGATGAAAAATATGTGGTATTTTTATACAATAGAATACTACTCAGCCATAAAAAGGATGATCTTGAGGCCTTTATTGGTAAATGGAGGCAACTTGAAAATATCCTCATTAGTGAAATAAACAAGACTCACATTAGTAAATATCACATTGTCTTTCTAGTGTAAAAAATAATAAGAATGGACAGAATAATGATATCCAAAAAGTATAATAGATATAAAAGTATAATAGATATATAAAAGTGAAAGGGAAGGAAAGTTCTCTAAAGGATATAATAGTATGTATAGTGTGTAAAATACATGACCATACTACTGAGTTTTGGGTAGATCATTAAACAGAAGAGTTTGCACTGTCAATGTTTGAGTGTCTAGCCACTTTTTATGCTTTGACTCTGTAACTTTAACAACTATTGTTAACAATATGTATCAACTAGTGATTTTATGATGTTAATTTTTTTGAACTCTGTATTCTACTTATTGTTTTTTCTATTTTGTCTTTTTAAATTTTCTTTTCTTTCTCTCTTAAAATAAAATAAAAAATATATATAATCCATGTTATGCACAGCAAGAGTTAAGTAAGTCTGAAGTTACACATCCTACTAAATCAAAGGAAACAAATTAAACCCAGTTTGTTTTTTGTTTTGTGGCACTGGGGAGTGAATCAGTGAACAACATCCCCAGCCCCATTCTGTATTTTGTATTTTGAGACAGGGTCTCATTAAATTACCTGGGCTGAGCTCAAACTTGTGATCCTCATGCCTCAGCCTCCCAGCTGCTGTTTACAATCCTGTGCCACCACCGCCAGCTTAAACCCAGTGCTGTCTGGCACCAGATCTCATACCTTTTCAGCCGGGAGACAGGGTCAGGGACCCTCACAATGAAAAGAAAGCGGGTACATGCACATGACCTACCTCGAGTCGGGGCCCCGACCAGCAGCACTTGTGTCAAGGTCCCGTTCATCATGACGTGGCCACTTGACAGGGAAGAGCCCAGTTTCCCCATTGCCTGTGAAACGTGACAGGTCAACGCAGTGCAGCTAATTCCACAGTAGGAGCCACTGTCCTGGGGACAGAGGGGGTGCCATACCTTGTCCCCAGGAATGATGAACCCGCTGTGGGAGCTGGGCGGGAAGTAGCCATACACCTTGCCAAGGCTCTGGGTGTCCCTGTGCCTGTGAAGCGAGCGGCTCGGCCTGAAACAAGCAGTGAATGAGCTCGGTCGGGGCTCAGGGTACAGAGTGGCCAGGGATCCACCCCCACACAGGCCTGCCATGCTGTGATGCTGGTCCTGGAAGGGGGTGACTGCTGGTGTTGGTCCCAGCAGCAGCCAGCTTCTCCAGGTCCCTCAGCCACCATTCTGCCCCCACCTGACAGCAAATATGGGACGCTACTGTCACAGGCAGAATGGTGCTGAGATCCTAAATTCCTGGGCTCCAGAAAGGCACAGTATTTGAGGATGGGGTAAAGAAGCAACCAAGTTAAGATGAGCCCGCTGGCTGGGCCCTCAGCCTTGCTGACGGGTGTCCTTACAAGATGAGATGAAGACACAGACAGGTACAGAGGAAAGGCACAGGTCAGCCTGAAAGGAGATGCTTTAGAAAAAACCAACCCTGCCAACACCTTGGTCCCCAACTTCCAGCCTTCAGAACTGATGAACAATTAATTCTTGTTTGATTAACCTACAGACTTTATTATTACAACCCTGGAAAACTATATACTTCCTGGTCATCGTTCTCACCTAGGATGGAGAAGCAGTGGGCTGCCAAGCTCCACTTGTCCTTCCAAGGGCAAGAACCTTCTCACCTCTTTGCCTGCGCCCACACTGACCAAGCCCCTAGCACCTGCGCTCCTTGGCCCCCGGGCCCAGACCTGCCTTACCTGCTGACATTCTTCCAGGTCGGGCTTCCCACCAGCAGCAAGGTGCTGCCATTCACCGTGACGCCGTGCAGGGAATAGCCAAACCAGGCGAAGTCCTCCTCGCCTCTTACCAGCCAGTCAGCCACCTCCACGCTCAGCTCTCCTGGACAAGACAGCAGCCCCTTTACGGTCAGTGAGGACCGCAGGGGGCTGACGGAAACAGGCTCATTCACCAAGCTTGCCCCGGAACGCCTAGATGTCACACTGGTTCCAGTACGCCGATGTCAGACACAGATCCCATGTTTTACACCTAAGTATGTTCTAGAGCTCATTTCTGTGGGGTGAGGATGCTACTTAGAAAGGCCCCTCTCTGGACAGGTCAGAGCACCCCAGGAAGTCTGTGGTCTTAAGTCGCCTTTACATTTCTGCTTTATTCGGAGAGACTATGACAATAACCAGTTGGCCCCCTGGGATCTGAAGCAAGAAATGGGGTCCCTTTGTGTATACTAAGATCTACCCACATCATCTGTAAGACACTGATGGAAAGTCTTGGTGACATTTTATGGAAGAAAAAGGACATAAAGAGAAGTATCAAGACAGAATGAGGAGCCATATCTCTGTCCCCTGCCCCACGGGACTCTACCTTTGTTACTCCGGTGGGAGCCAGAATAAAACGCAACCACCATGCCTTTTTGCTTCCCTCCACCCGGTGCAAAAGGCGAGCCAATCACCAGGTCGGGTTCGTTGTCTCCACTCACATCTGCAGCCAGGAGTGTCCAGCCTAAGTTACAGTAGACATCCTGCGGGGGGACCCAAAACATGTTTAACTCGGCCCTGGAAGCACCTGGGGTGCACAGCTCCGGGTTCCTGCACCTGGCCAAGGTGCTGAGTGTACCTGGCAGGAGACGGTGATGTCAGGGGAAGAAGACAGTCTTCCTCGTTTGGATCCAAAGTAGATGTACACTGCGCCCTAGATTAAGATAGACAGTGTCATACCAGAGTGCTCAGGTGGGGACAGCTACCTTTAAAAGCAGAGTGCAAGTTGACTGTGAAATTAATCAGTGCTGTTCCCTGTAAGCCTAACAGACCTGTCCTGTGCTCTGCTACTGGGCTGATGGCATTTTTAAAAATCTGTCCCTTCCATCAGAATTAGAGCCCCCAAAGTAAAAACTGTCATTGTTCTCTCTGCCTCCCAACATCATGCTCAGGGTTGGTCAGGTCACTGTGCAGTGTGTCTGCAGGGTGACTTACTCAACTCCTGTTCCTCCAAGGACCAGATCACCATCAGTTTCTTCCCCAAAGCCTCCCTGCCCAGCCCATCCCACTGCTGAGGACCACAACACACACAGCATCTGTATCATTCACAGGCCAGAAGACACACTGTGCTATTATTCTGTGTGATGAGTCTGTTCTCTCCCACCTCATCTGTCTCTATCCCCACTGACTCTACAAGCATTTACTTTCCATCATGTGCCAAGATCTAGGCACGTGGTGGCAGGCCGGACCCCTCCATGCTCTCTCCAGAGCTGATGGACAGGTGACTGGGATGCAGCTATGGTGGGTACGAACGGGACAAGAAGTTGTGCAAGCACCATGAAGCATCAGTTGGCCCTGCCCAGGGGTTACATGACACTGCCTCCCAGAAAGGACTCAGAGGAAGCTGGGCAAGCAAAGGGCCTGCAGTGAGAGAGTCTGCCTGGTAGGCTCAGGAAGTGACAGAAGTTTCTGGACGTAGAATGTGGGAAGGACCCACCTGGGAGGGTAGCAGACAAAAAGCCTGTGACCTGTAAGGTCACATGCACCCAGTGCTTGGGCTGTACCATGGTATGGAGGAAAGTGGGAAAACAGCCCATGGGCAGAGCCCAGGATCTTGGTAAGAAAACTGGCAGCAGGCAGTTCCGGGCATGAAAGGTGAGGCCGGGAGAATCCGTGCTACACACCAGCTGCCATCTGTCTCCCTTGCTAGCTGTCACTTTAAGGCAGTGCAGACAGCCAGACTGAAATACCTGGCTGAAGTAAGGCTGGGGAGGCAGGAACAGATGCCATGTGGTAACCCGAGGTCACATCAGGAGCCAACTGGGGATCTGCCCTGCTCCAGGACTCTCCCAGCAGGGCTCCCCTCACAAGCTACTTCCCCTGACCCCTCCAGCCTTACTTTGTACGTGAGCTGCTCGGAGCCCACAGAGGGTGCTCCCACGGCCAGGTCAGGCAGGCCATCCTTGTTAAAGTCCAGCACAGCGACAGCCGAGCCAAAGCGACCTGAGGGCTGAAGAGGCACAAGTTACATCCTGGGCTCAGCCCCGGTGCAGGCAGAGCTCTGAGACTCCCCAAGGAGACAGCCTGGATGCCACCCACCACCAAGGCTGCAGCCCCCGCAACCATCCAACCTGTCACACAGCTGTGACAGCAGCGGAGCAGCTCTGCCCTGGGGGTTAGTGGCATCTCTGACCACCTTGAGGGGACACCAGGGGACTGGAAAGCAAAAGGGGTAAATTCATAGTTCCAGGTTGGTAGAAGATGGGTCTTGTGTGCTTTTCATCCCAGAACAAAACACCAGACACCCTTCGAAGCGTCTCAAGAAAGCACCACGTGCACCAGCAGCTGACATGACTTGACTACCCCTCATGTTTTACAGCCATCCTGCCTGGTGCGGTAGCTGCTAGCTAAATATGACTATGAGATAATCAGCATTAAAGAGTTAAAAATTCAGTTCTTTAGTTGTACTGGCCACATCTTAGATGTTCAGAAGCCCGCACTCACTGGCTCCCAGGCTGGATGCCACAGCTCTAGAATGTTCCACACAGGAAGTTCATTCCAGACCCATCGGAAGTTCTGCAGATGCCCTACAGGACACTGCACCAGGACTTGATGGAGATTACGGTGGGAACTGGCTCTATCCCCACTCTGTTCACAGATGGAAAACTCACTCTTCAATGACAGTTTTCCTCTTAGTTGGATTTTCTACACACTTTCGTCTCTCACTGTCTAAAATTCCCGTAAACCTAAAATTAAGTCATCAGTTCTCCAGTTCTTACCCAACCTGCCCCGTGAGAGGACTTGCACAGTGATGCTTGCCACACTGCCTGTGTCCCAGTGCCCCATCTATGACTTATGAGATCATTTCTTACACTGCATCAGTGGCACCTGCAAACACACTTTTTGATGAGGCAAGAACCTGATGGACTGGAAGACTGCTTGGGGACAGCACATGGGGCCCGGGTGGGAGCAGTGCCTTTTGTCACTTGCAGCTGTGCTGTCAGGACTTGGCTCTCTGCCTGAGCAGCAGGAAGGGTTTGAGGAGGCAAGGCCTTGGGGTGTCCATCCTTCTTCTGTGGGCCACAGCACAGGCTTGTGGCACGTCAGGTTCATGCCTCCATTGTGTCACCAAGGTTACACAGGAAGATGGGAAGCTGCTCCCGCCCCATCTGTAGGAGTTTGGGGGCCATGCTCTGCACAGTGGTCTATGGAGGGGTACAGTGTGGCAGTAAGAACAACAGGAACAGGCCCACTTATTTTGGAAATCTTTCACATAGTATCAGGAGGCTCCAGAACAAAGGACAGCCTGTGGGGCTGAGGGACGGTGGGACCGTGGGACCTCCTGGCCCGGCCAGCCCAACTCATTTACACGCCTCAGACAGGGGCTGCTCTCCTTAGCACCTAAACTGGACCACAAGCCATTAGATTCTTAGCTTTTTGAAAGTTTCACATCTTACTTTCTCTTCACAGAATCAGCTATGAAAGGAGAAGCATCTTGCCCAGGAACAGAACTGTGGTCTGATTCCAAGTTCAGGCTTCCCACCCCAGCTGCAGGAGGGTCCACAACCGGCCCGCAGCCCCAAAGGCTCCTCCTCATCCCCAGTGACGGGCAGCATGCTCTGCCCACCTCGCTTTGTGCAGGTGAGGACTGAGGCCCTGGCAAGCTCTCTGGGCCCAGCAATCGCAGAGGTATTAGCACTCAGGTCCACGAGGAATACCGTACCTGGACAGCTCCTGTGAGTTTCTTTGGTGACTAATAAGTACTCAAAGCAAAGGAGTGACATCTGACTGAGTCTGGGATCTAACCATGGCCAGGGCCAATGTGGGCGTTTCATTTTCCCACTAACGTTCCATAATAATGTGTGGTGTTAACATAGAGAAACCGGGGAAGGGTCTGTGAGAACTCTTTGTATTGTCTCTACTTTTCTGTGCAACTCAAATGCTTAGAAAGTTATTTTATGTTTTATAGAATCAAGAAATCACATCCTCACAGTCCTAAAGAGCACACGTGTTTTAGGAAGCCATGGTGTAGGAAGCCTACACCATGCAACGTAGGCCACCAGCTGTTTTCCTGGCACGGCTTGCTCATTACAGGGAACTGCCATCAGGCAGTGACCTCTTCCGCCCTAGAATAGAAGGATGGCTTAGCCCTCACCTGGGTGCCCTCCAGGACCCTATGCGCCTCCTTGTCCAGGTCCATGTCGATGGGTGGCAGGCCCTGGTCGCTGCCGTAGATCAGGTAAACGCGCCCGACCTGGAAGTGGCCGGGTCGGCTGTAGCCCGGTGCCCCCACCACAAGGTCACCATGCCCGTCCTGGTTGAAGTCCGCTGAAGCCATGGCCCTTCGGAAAGAGAAGGACTCGGCAGCTGTCAGCTGCCTTCTGATCTGCTCAACTCATGGCAATGTCACGCATTAAAGATGAGTCTGCATTTATTTCCACCAGACCTACACAGGGCAACTTTTACTGTGTCAAATCAAGGACCCTGCATATTTAGTGAGTACATCCAAATAGGATTCATGACACATCAGTTTACAGAGATGGACAGCCAGAGTCAGAGGTTCAAAGGTCATTATCAGGGCTGGAAAGTCCAAAACCATGTGTTTATTCTAGCCCCATAGGGAACAGATGAGAGGACAGAGGGCAGGGAGCAGAGTTCCGGGGGCTGGATGCCTGCTGGGAGGGGCAGAATCCTAGGCAGAGCCATGCAGCTCCTGGCTCCCTGATGTTTCGTGCTGGCTCACAGTGGCCCATGGGAAGGCCCTGACCCTAACCCTAACCCTAACCCTAACCCTAATCCTAACCCTAACGTGGCTGCTGGCCCTACAGCAGGCCTTTCAGGCAGTTGGCCAAAAACCACCATTGGCAAGTGGATGGCAGAAGAGGGACAGGGTTCGCCTTCCCCAGACTCCTGTGCCAGAGCTGAACACATCAAGGACCCAAAAAGGAAGGACTGTCAGTGAACTGCTCTGAGAAAAGGCATGTCGCCCAGATTTAAGGAATGTGGTTTTAATAAAGAGATATCACCAAATACTCCAGAAAACAAGTCACTTTTGTATACTTGGGCCAAGCTTTAGATCAATTTTAAAATCAGAGGACTCTCTAACAATCTCTTCATAAAATTATAGTGTAATCACATCACTATCATCAGCCTCTGCTTACATTTTTCTAATGTCATTAGATTGCCAAAAAAAAAACAAAAATCTGTGAGAGTATATCCCCAAGAGCACTGGGCCTTTACAAACACTCTGAAAAAGTAAGACATTATACTTACTTAGCAAAAATGAAAGTTCCTTGTATTTAAATATATTTGGCCAATTTTATAAAGATCACTTCATCTTTAAAATACCTTATCTGCTATATTATTTTTCTGATGATGAACTGATTGGAAAATAAAGTGGTAAGGGACGCCACTTTTGAATAAATGAATGCGGTATGGATGGCAATGTTCCCGAGGCAGGTAAACCTATACATACCAACCAAGCCTGGCATAGGGCTGGGACAGGTAGTAAGATCCCGAGGCCGTGGAGACATGCTTCAGGGGGTTCTGGGAGCTGCCCATAAACATGGTCCGTAGATTCCTTTCCAAATTCTGGTACACAAAGGTTACAGAATCCTGAAATCAGAGTTATCATAGACAGGTAAAGACACAGCATAATCAACAGAAGCTATGGAACTTTTGTTTTTGTTTTTGATTTTAAAGAGAATGAAACAAAACAAAACAGAACAAAGCAGATCAGAACAAAACAATACAAGCCACACAGGATTTCAAAACAAGACAACAGGAGATCAACAGTGGCTACCATAATGTCTCTTGTTTTCTTCCAAACAGTTGTCCATATCTTCACACACAGTGAATTCAAACAAAACAAAATAGTATAAAAGCCATCAAAACAAAAGAATGAAAGCATTACAGGCCTTCAAAACCAGGCAATAGGAAAATCGACAATGGCTACTGTAATATCTCTTGTTCTCTTCAAAATAGCTGTCCACCAGCTATTGCTGATTTAATATCATCTTGCTTAGAAGTCCTATCATGCTTCTATTCTTCTATTACCATTGATTCTATCATGTTGTGTCTTATTGGGATTTGAATATCTGTGATAGTATAAACAAAATTTTTTATTGAAAATGAGATACTATAGTACCCATTGATCATTCTCTGTTATTCGGCTCAGAATACCCTGTAATTATCTCATTCTTTGAATGGTTTTATACTATTTTGTTATGTTTGATATTATTGTATTTGAAACTATGCTCAACTATAGCAGAGAAAGAGATATTGTGATAGCTACTGTTAATGTCCGGTTGTCTTAATGTAAAGCACTGTGTTGCCTGTGTTGTCCTGTTCTGAGCTGCTCTGTTCTGCCCTCTTTTGTTTTATTCTCTTCAAAATAAAAAAAAATAGCTGTCCATACTTTCACACATACTGAAATCAAATAATACAAAACAGACTAAAGCCAATCAAAACAAACAAAAAAAAAACATTATTGGACTTCAAAACAAGATGATAAAAAATCACCATGGCTACCATAATGTCTCATTTTCTTCTAAGTAGCTATTGATACCATCACATGTAATACAATCAATTCGTGTAAATGCTTTGGGAGAAGTTCTAGGCAGGTATAACCCTATACATGTACATCTATCCTTTCTATATTAGAAAAAAAAACTAAACAAAATAAAATATAAGAAAAACAAACAAAAGAGACAAATAACAATAATGAAGAGCCCAAAACAATAGTAAAGGAAGTGTGTTTTTACAAGTGTTAATAAAACATTTGTTCTATCCTCAATCAATTCCCTGGCCCCCACAGTTTGCTGAGGGAGAGTGGAGACAGAGCCCAGCAGGCAGGGCTGGCATGGGGAAGGACATAGTACTCCAAACTGAGTCAGGATGGCCTCCTGATGTGTAGACTCTAACTGAACAAAATTATCTTTATGGACTAAAGTTTGATAAAACACAAGTTCGCACCACCTAGAACCATAATGGCATTTGTGTATATGTACTTATTTTTCTCCAAACAAAGGTCTAGTTCGAATCCTCTTTCATCTGTAATGCCAGTCTTCCCAGGATCATTTGTTAAAGACACTATCTTTTCTCCAGCATATGCTTTTGGCCCCTTTGTCAATGACCAGGTGACTGAATGCTTGTATCCCTTTTTTTGTGTTCTAGTTTCCTCAAATTTCCAAACATTCTGAAACCTCCCCAAGCCATAACCAGAAGTGTAGTCTCTCACTAATGAAGTACCACCCACTGCCCATGGCCTGGCTCAAATACCACCTCCTCTCAGAAGTCACTTCTGATTGCCTCCAAGATCAAAAGGACCTCCTGGCTATCTAGCATCCCTTTACTCCACTATGGTATTTGGAGCATTCTACCTGAGATGGTTATTTTTTCATCTGTCGCTCTTATTAGCCTGGAACCTAAAGGTTGATCTATTACCTTTTCATGTTATAGCCCCATAGTAGGGTGGCCTGATAAAAGATGACTCCATGGATACAGTAGTGTCCCTCACCATAGGGCTGCACACAGTGGGCCTTCAATGTTGCTGTTAAGTGTGGACCTAGGCCAAAGATGGCTGGTCCTGGTGCCCAACTTGACAAAGGCCAATGAGGTCTTGACTTAGAGAATCTCTAGAACAAGCCACATTTAGAGACCAAGGCCAGTCACTGGCCTGGCACAAGGCCAGGTAACTTTCCCTAGACAATTGATATCCAGGAGTCCACCAGGGGGCCACACAGCAGTAGGTGCCTCTGTCTCCACCAAAGCAGAAGGTTCTCACCGGGGTCCAGGAATCCACATGATAGAACACGCCTCTTTCTGTATAGTTTATGCTTTTTCCAGTGTGTTTAATTACAGATGCAGTCAAATTCCTATGGAAACCATTTTTCTGCACCTTTAAGCTGTTAAAGAGACAGAAATAAGATGGTTAAGACTGAGAAGGTAACCAATCACTGAACTACTGAATTGAAGAATATTGTCATGTTAACCATAGGTTAAAAGATGTCAGAATTTCAACATCTGCAGGGCAGAAAAATGACATAAAAGCAAAAATCTTAGAAGAAACTTCTGGCAAAATCTTTTATTGAACACATCCCAAAGCTTAAAAATCTTTCCTTATAATAACTGCTACTCTGTGGCAGGTGTAACTCAGTGGTAGAATGCATACTTGCCATGTGTGTGGCCCTGAGTTCAATCCCCAGCATCACTGCCACCAAAAAACAAACAAACTAACTAACTAACTAACTAAAAACTAAAAATCCCTGACATTTTCCATAGCCTCAAAGTTTTTCAATAGGAAGAAAAGATTTCAAATTTATTACTAAAAAAAGTAAAAATATTTCAATATTTCACATAAAAGAAACAGAACTACAAGAGATGGAAAAGTAGTAATCAGACCTTTTAATCAGTCTATAAAACAGATTCCCAGAGGAACCAGAAAATCTTTAGAAGCGATGAAGCGGGAGGCCAGCAGTAGCCACGTCCACAGGGACTCTGGAAAAGTGCTGGGGAGGGCAGCACCCCGACACCCAGAGCCAGGGAGCCCACGGTGTGCAATTCAGTTCCTCTGTTCTGTAATCGTGGGGACTGAACCCAGGGCTTTTGTACTGAGCTCCATTCCCATGTCTTTAAAAAAAATTTTTTTTTTTAGATAGACTCAATAAACTGTCCAGGCTGGGTTCAAACTTAAAATCCTCCTGCCTCAGTTTCCCAGAGTTCTGGGATTACAGGCTTGTGCTGCCACACCCAGCTTCAATTCAAAAAAACTTTAAAAACCAACCAAATTCGCTCTCTTTGAATAATAAAGCAATGAGGGGTTACTTGGACTTTTCTGCATCTCATAAATTCCTCTGAAATGCTAAGGTCACTCTCCTCAGGGCCTCTTATTGCAAGGCCCTCTCTTTAAATTTCTAATATTTGCTCACCCTTAAGTATCTCACCATTTCTTCCAGCACAGCTCTCCAGGGGCCTGAGCTGGGAACCTCTTGGCACATTCCCAGGTCACCTGGCATTTCTCCTTCCTTAGGCTTGCAAAAATTTACAATGACTCGTTCCGTGCCCAGGCACCTGCTCGGCCACTCGCCCTGAGAGCAGAGGGTACCTGTCCACGGTGCCCTCTCATGCCCAAGGGAGCTTCTGGCACCCAGTGACTAATATCTGCCATTTCGGTATTTGTAGTATTTTAGTCTGATACTTTGCTAGTGGTACATATCGATTTCTGTTAATAATACCAGTGAATGACTGGTGCTTGGTACCCAGCGGCACCAGCAGGAGACACCAGCAGTAGCCAGGATGAAAGCTGGGTACGGGTTATGAGGAAACACGGTAATGAGAACAGTAGGAAGAGCACCACGTATTGTTAGAGAGCACTGTGTGCTCGTGAAGCACAGCCAGGCTCTGGCCACGGCGCAGAGGAGGGAGGAAGCCTCACCTCAGGAGCTCCGCACCTTGCTTAAAAGTCACCCAGCTCTGTGCAGCAGAGGTAGAATTTGAGCAGGTATTGGTCGACAGACCCCAAGCTCTCAACCGCACCATCCTACCCTGGAAGAGGTGATCGTTTCCCGTGACTGATTCTGGAATCCACTCACCTGTGGCTGTTGTTTCGCTGGCCACCACACGCGATGAACAGGGGGTTCTTGGGGAGGTCGCAGTTGCTGAGGGATAGTGCAACGGGTTAGGCATGTGTCCCACCCACTTCCGAAGCATGAATTTTACCGAGAGTCAAGGGTGCAGTTTAAGCCTCCCTCAAAAAGCTTAAGGTGTTCATTGACTGATCATAGAGGACCCAGTAGGAGCCTGAGTCTTTCCAGACAGGGTGGCTAAGATGACTGAGGTTCGGCAAAGGGTCCCCCAGCCCCATGTTTCCGATGCACGCCTCTCCCTGGCCTCCCCCCGCCAAGCCACTTCAGCTAATATGAGATGTCCTGGATTAAAGACAACAGAAATCGTTCACCTCTACAACCTCCATCCAGTTATGTCCATTTCCACTCAAATATGCCTGAATTGCTCAGTTTTGCTCTTTGAAAAAAGTTCTAGAGCCTAGCATGGTGGCGCAAGCCTATAATCTCAGTATTCAGGAGCCTGAGACAGGAGGATTGAGAATTACAGCACAGCCTGGGGAAATAAGCAATGCGCCTTTTCTTCTAGACACATCACATCTCTTAAAGACACTTTATAAATTAGCTTAGTTGATAGAGTAAAGGGCAAAAAACTTTCCTTATGATAAAGGACACTAAGGGTTTAAAGGGCACCCTGGCACCTGGCCCAGGGCACTAACTTTCTTATGATAAGGGCACTAAGGGACTAAGAGTTTAAAATGTTCTCAGGCAAAACATTTTAGATTATCCATCCAAAAAATTGGGGTAGCTTATACCTTCCACTGTAAAATGAGCCAGTTTCCTTCTGTCAGGGGCCACCCTTTCCCCCATAAACCAAGACCATGACAGAACTTCTTACAGACTCCCAAACTCCATGGATTTCCATGCCAAAAACAGACAAGTACTCCCAGCTCCAAACTGTAGTGTGCCTCACTTTCAGTGTCTACTTTTCTATTTCTTCCTAATAAATCACTTTACCCCTCTTTAAAAAGACAAATTAGCAATTTAGTGAGACCTTAATAAATCACTTTACCCCTCTTTAAAAAGACAAATTAGCAATTTAGTGAGACCCTCTTTCTGAGTAAAGGATGCAGTCCAGCAGTGCATCCTTCCTTAGCTATGCGTGGAACCAAACCAGAACAAACCCCAGAGTGTGCTTTCCAGCTTCAGGGTCGCTACACGTGGATGACATAAAACAAAGAAATGAGGTCACTCACCCAAATGCAACCAAATGTCACGAACCCTTCCAACACAGACTTAGTTTGGTTCTAACAGTCATTATAACAACAGCAGCCAACATTTTAAGCGCTTATTACATACTAAGCCCTTGGCATGAGCACACTCATGTATTCCTCGCGCCCTCTGGTAAAACCAGAATGATCACTGGCCCCATTCTACAGATGAAGACACCAAGGCTCAGGAAGGGTCAGCAGGCTGCTCCAGATAACTCATGGGAGTGGCAGGTCTCTCAAACCTGTCTTCGCTACAGCCAGCACCTAAAACTTCCAGCCACAGAGGCATGGTTTGGCAATCAAACTTGAGGCTTCTCTGCTATTAAAAATGTCATTTTATTAGATCCTGTAGCTCTGCCAAATAGTTATTTACTGAGGTTTCCAAACAAGTGTCCTAAGCTAACGTCAAACTCATCAAAGGGCATTTTGTTTCAAATCAACACAACATGTAATTATGGTTAACATCATGTGAACAGTGGGAAATGTGTTTATAGGCAAAGGAACATCGCCCCACCTTGCTCCAGAGCTCTGCGTCTGTTGGCCACTCCAACTTATAAACGCACACACCTCCTGGGATCCTGCCCTGGAACCCCAGGGCCCCGGCCTGGAACCATCCTCCTCAGCTCAGGCTCAGCTCCTGCCTGCAGAACTGGTCACCTGACCTTCTGCCCACCTTTTCCCTAAAGTGGTTGCCACCTGTGATGCTGCCTCCCCAGGCCTGCCTGGCCACCTAGCCCCACAGTGGAGGACTTGCACCAGCACTGCTGTCAGCTTCTTCGAGGGATCCTCGTGTCCCTGGACGATTCTGCTACCCCATCTGTATCTGGACCGAGTCTCTGAGCATGCCCAGGACAGGAAGGAAAGGACCTGGGGTTCAGGAGTTGTCCCATCTGGGCTGCTGACTGCATTTCCAGGGAAGGCTGCACTTCACAAACCATCTGTTTCTTCTGGAGGAGAGGGTCCCGGTGGTCTCCATCCTCTGACTATGAGATGAGACACTCCTTACATCCCTGGGCCCTGAGAGTCAGTCTGGGCGGAGAGGAGGGTGGGGACACACTCAGCCCCAACACAGCAGTGCAGCCACCTCGGAGCCCTGGGAGCAGGTGCTTCTGCCCCACCATGAGTTCCCAGAGAGAAATTCAGGGGCACCTGGACTGATTCTTCCCCATCTGAATTCTCACAGACCACAGCATCTGCCTCTCCGTCCCCAAAACTTGTCTGACAACAGCCAAGTCAAGCGAGTAGGAACTTACGGAGTTTTTGAGATGATGAAGTTTTATGCTTTCCCTTTTTGAATATCACTATAATTCATGAGACTGTTTGGTCTTGTTTTTGTTTGATTAGTTGAAAAGCCTGAGAATTATTCTGGGGAACAGGGCAGCAAGACAAAGAGGGTTGGTGTGAGAAATAGAGCACTAAATTCACCTGGTACCGTTCTCTAGCATGAAGCTCGTCAGGCGGTAGATATTGGTGGACCAGAATGCCATATCATCCAGTCCTCCAAGGAAATACTCTTGGAAATGTTCCACCAAAAACGGGGACTTTGTGGAGTAGGTGGAATACAGCTACAGCAGAGAGAAAAGAAAAATAAGTCAAGTGCCATTCCTGCCATTTGTAGACTCCTTTAAACTAAGATTTCAAAGAATAAAATCTTTACCTTGGAAACAGCCAGCATCTCTCCATACCTGCAACAGAAATGATCGTTCTGAGCATTGCAGTTTCTATTGAGAAATGCAGCAAATATGAAGGAAAGTGCCGTCCACATCTATCCAGCTATCCTGCATTCACCCTCAAATAAGTAAAATCTGTAAATCCAAAATCCATTCCCAGGAACTAACACATGAAAAGCATCCTAAGAAAGTCACAACGATCACTGGGAAGTTTCCCCTGGGTCACACTTACATTTCCAAGAACTGAAGGTATGAACAGTCAACAATGACATTTTCAGTAATGACTTTCTGACCATAGAGTTTCTCGTAGATCCCCAGAAGATCTTTGACAGGTACATACCTGAGAAATGTATTAGAATAAAATCTTTTGATTCTGAAGCTGAATATAACAGCAACAGAAATAACAGCAGCTCCCAATTATTCTGAAATTATTATATACTAGATATAATTACAGTAGTGCTACCAGTACCCTGTTAGATTCCCATTTTACATATAGGGAAAATTGGGGCACAGAAAAGTTAGATACTTGGCTCAGTGGTACAGAATATAGTATCTTAAGTATTCTGAAAGGTATATTCAAAGATTGGAAACCATGAAATACAAAAGAAGTGTTTAATTTTATTAATTCAGAGCTCAAGAAAAAAAATGGAGGTATTTTTACTTTTTTTGAGTTAAACTATTCTCAAGAATCATTATTTTGGGGGCTGGAGATTTAGCTCAGCAGCATAAGTGCCTGCCTTGCAAGCGCGTGGTTGTGAGTTCGATCCTCTGTACTGGTTAAAAAAAAAAAAAAAGAATCATTATTTTCAAAACACCAAATAGGATTCCTCACCCTGACACATGCCAGTTTCTTTTTGGTTCACAGATATTAGTTATTTTAGCTGGAAGAAGAGCCATATATTTTGAATTTAGATTTGTAGTGAATCATCTTTCAATTTCAAGATCTTATAATTGCCAAGACAAAAAATTACAACCAATAAAATGTGATTTAATTATATTTACAAAAAAGAAAAGACTGGTAAGTCCATTTTTTTGTAAGAATACTGGAACAACTTTTCCCAATGAAAATAGTTTAAAAGTCTAGAGAAAAATAACAAATATTTGTTTTAATGAATCACTAAGCTAGCAAGAAAGTGAAATGTTTCCAAAAATCAAAAACTAATAGGAACTAGGAAGTTTGGGAGGTAAGCACAGGGGAATGCCACCTTCTCCCAATGACATCTGCCAAAGCATGGGACCTTGAACGATTTTGATGGCTGCCAGGAGACAGGAGATAGAGTAGGAACCACCTGAAGTAGACCATTTCCACATTGAGTCTAGAGTACAAAAGGCTAGACATTTTGCATGCATATGAGCAAGAAATAAACCAACACACACAAAAGCACAGCAAAGAAACCTGCCTGTTTTCATCTTGACAATGGAGAGAAATGGAGGAATGGAGGAAAAAATACACATATATCCTCAGAAATGGTAAGCCACACATTGTGATTAGAATTGGCAGCCCCATTAGCCAGCCCTACAAGTGTTTCGTCCTGTATCCCTGCTACCTATTTGTAAGTTTAAAAGGTCCCAGGTAAAGGACCTCAAGGTAACCTGAAGCCAAAGAAACCCCTTGCTGGAGCAAGGGAAGCCCAAGTAATTCAAGTACCATGAATACAACCCAAAGATGGCCAGTACAATGGCAGCCAAAGCTGAAAAAGTAGATATAAAGGCAACACACATTGTTAGAAGAGATCACTAAATCCTGATAAAAAAATTCAATTCAGAAAGAGATGACTTATATATTAGTATATTAGTATTAGTATATTAGTTATAGCTTATAAATAATTTTATTTGAACAGTAGATATAATAAATTAGCACTAATAGGCATAACAAAACATTGACGTTAAACCAAAAATTGAAAATTAACCCTTTCAACCACTTGTAGAATATTTACAGAAATTGGTCATAACCTAGGATACAAATCAAGACTCACTGAATTTCACAAAAGCCCAAAGAAGGTATAAGGAAGAAAATAATTAAGAACTGAAAGGAATAAAATAGAAAATAAATGTATAAACTGGACACAGGTAATGCATGCCTGTAATCCCCATACTCTGGGAGGCAGAGGCAGAAGGATGACAAGCTCAAATTCAGTTTTAGTAACTCTGTAAGACTGTCTCAAAATAAAAATAAAAAGGTTTGGGATGTAGTTTAGTTCAAAGGCCCTAGGTTCAATTTCCAGTACCACAAGAAAAAAAGGAAGGAAGGAAGGAAGGAAGGAAGGAAAGAAGAAAGAAAGGAAGGAAGGAAAGAAGGAAGAAAGGAAGGAAGGAAGGAAGGAAGGAAGAAAGAAAGAAAGAAAGAAAGAAAGAAAGAAAGAAAGAAAGAGAAAGAAGCAGGAAGGAAGGAAAGCGAGAAGGAAAGAAGGAGAGGAAAAAGAGAGGGAAAGAGAAAGGGGAAAGGGAAAGTGAGGAAGGAGAGAAACAGAGTAAATGTAGAACAGGGAAGATTGATAAAGCCAAAGTTCATTCTTTAAAATAATAAAAGTGAAAAATATTATACAAGATGGTTTAAAAATGTAAAAGAAGCATATACATTATGAATAACAAAGGGAACATTTAAGTACAAATAAAATAGGGGCAAAAAGCTATTAAGCTAATATTATGAACAATCTTGTACCAAAATGTTTAAATACTTAAAATGGAAAAATCCTAGAAAAACACAAAATTCTTAAGAATAAATTGAGAAACTGTATAACCCTATAGCCATTAAAGAAGTTTTTATAAAAGTTCCTACAAAGAAAACAACAGCACTAGACAGCTTTAGAGACAGATTCAAGGGATCAAAGTTCTAATGTTATAGAAGCCTCCAGAGAATATGAAAGGAAACACATTTCTCAATTATTTTCAGCAAGGCCTTGATAACAAAATTCAAAAAAAGAAGAAGAGTAAATGTTCACTCATAAATACAAATACAACAACCTTAAACAATAACAACATAAGAAACACAAATAAAGAAGTTGATACACCACAACAGAATTGGCTTTGCCCCAGGAAGTAAGCTTGATGTAGTACCAGCAATAGATTAATAAAATTTATTACATTACCACAAAAGAAACATAACTATCTCAGATACATAGAAAATGTTTAATGCAATCTAATATTAATGTATAAGAATTATTAATAAACTAGAGATAGAAGTAAACTTCCTTTGATAAAGAGAATCTACAAAGCTCCATAACATGATAATGATGAAGCTTTGGAAGTATCTTAAATCAAAAACAAAAATAAGTATGCTCAATATCAATACTTCCACCCACCATTGTACTTGAGACACTAGCCAGAATGATATAACAAGAAAAAAAAGGCAAAAGTAAAAGCATGCTACTTTGGAGATTGTAATTGTGAATCTATAGTAAATTCTAAAGAACCACCAAGTAAGTTACTAATGAGAAAGCTTAGAAATGTTGCTAGCGGGGCTGGGGATTTAGCTCAGTGGCACAAGCGCCTGCCTGGCAAGTATTAGGTCATGAGTTCAATCCCTGGTACAAAAAAAAAAAACCAAAAAAAACAATAAAGAGTTAACCCTATAATTATAGGGCTAGGTATTTAGCTCAGCGGCATAAGTGCCTGCCTTGCAAGCATGTGGTCATGAGTTCGATCCCCGGTACTGATTAAAAAAAAATGCATATACTTAAATATGCCTTAAACTAGAAATGTTGCTAGCTACAAAATAAAAATGTAAAAGTTGCCTGCATTTCTGTAGATCAGTAATTAATTAGAAAATACAACTTCAAATGTGGTAGCGAATAAAAGTATAAAGTCTCTGGGTCAAAATCTAATAAAATGTGTAAGGGCTTGGTGGAAAATTTATAAAAAGTCATTCAAGAACACATAAGTAAATAAAATATAAAACATACATATGGAAAAGAAGATTCAATATTGCCAAACTGCTAATTCTGCTCCAATTCACCTCTGGAGTCAATAAACATCCATTCAAAAATTTTTTTAAAAAGCCAGATATGGTGGCACATGCCTGTAATCCCAGTACTCGGGAGGCTGAGGCAGGATGATCACTGAGAATTCAAGGCCAGCCTGGGCTATGTAATGAGTCCAAACCAGCCTGAACTGCATGGCAAGACCCTATCTCAAAAAACAAAAACAAAAACAAAAACAAAAGCAAAAACAAAAACAAAAACAAAAACAAAAACAAAAACAAAAACATTCCAACAAGGTTTTTCTTCAAAGATGTCAACCTGATTCTGAATTTATGTGCAAGAGTAAAGACAAAAAATAGGCAAGGTTTGTTGGAACCCAATTTGTTCTACAACATATCCCGATTTGTTCTACAACAAGTTTAAAGCAAAACATACACACGCATGCTTAAAACTACATATACATCTATCAACATTATGTCCTAAGTGCCATTTACACATCACATATCTAAAAGGACATTGCTCTTACCAGCGCCGAGCGAGGTAGTTAAAATTAAATTCGAACTGGCTCACCACGTCTCCCCCTGAGGCATGAGGACATGAACATTTGACAGGTTAGTGCCAACACTGTGTGTTTCTCCCAGTACAGCTCTTCACAAGCAAGATTATTCATTCTTCATGATTACATGTTCTGTTGTTGTAGACAAGCATGTCTTTAAGAAAAAGGACTAAAAAAACCTTAGCTAGCAAAGTATATGAACTAAGAAGGAATTATCCATCTAACTAAAGAAATTTTTTTACATTAAGGAAAAATAGACCACAGGAATTCCTTTAAATAAGTATAATTCACCACCTAATTTGTGTCTTAAAGGGAATTTACTACAGAAAAAAGATGGATTTTTTTTTTCAATTCAAATCAAAAGAGATTAGGAGATACCAGCTGTGTATTTTAGCCACATATAAGTTTCTCTAAAATTATGACTCAAGCCAATGACAAAATGTATTTTAAATATAATAATGCATATACAACTATTTATAAACATATCTCTATGTTGAGTATCTCTATGTTCATTCTGTATGAAATGTAGTATTAAAAATAGCCAGTTAAGTATATGCTACTGGAAAAATATTTTTTAAATACATATTTAAAGCACAGTCATGATTTCATTATAAGTGAACTATTGCAATCACAGGAGAAAATTTGGCAGAGATAAATAAACAGTACCAAAATCACCAGCTGAATGGGCGTCAGAATAGGAGCCATGAAAATCAATCTGAGAAGAAAAAAAAAGCCTCTGATGTGTATCATGAACTGGAGCCCAAACTCATCCTACCCCGTCATCAAACAGGTGCAGGGGTGGCAGAGAGGCGGGGTCACTGGCCAAGGAGAAGGCTGAGGAGTTTTACAGGCGGATTCCATTCTCACCGTCATGTTTTACTTTGTTTTTTATAATGGAGTTGAGTTGGATATTTAATATCTGGCAACAAAGCTATTGCAGATAACAGTACCTCCCAGGATATATAAATTTCCAAGGCCAAGTTTAATCTTTTAACAAATGGAATTAATAACAACTGTTGTCCAGTGGAGTCTTCTAGAAGCAAAACCACTAGCTAACAACACAATTACCAGTATGGGGCTATGGCATTTTCACAGAGAAAATTTGAAAAGAAATAAAGCAGAACTGCTACTTCTAAAAAGAACCAATGGGTAGGTACTCTTATCCTTATTAAGACACACAGTTTGAATAAAACTAAAACAATGTCACATCTCTTGCCATTTTCAGTGCATGCAAGTCATTCTAGTCTTGGGGGCAATCTATCTGGGTCCAAGAAAAAAAAGAGAACAAACAGGAAAAGACAACACTGTGACCAAACACCACTTTGGGCAAGAAATCTTGTTTGCACATGACATCTGAATAATCTAAGATTTCCCTTCCTGGGCGAGTTTGCTTTTGGGCTTGGTAAAGACAGTTGAATTCCCACAGTGCCAGCAGCTGCGGGGATGGGTACTCACGGCTGCCATGGTCCTGAGGAAGCCCTGCTCGATGTCCAGGCTGTGCCAGCTCACATCTGCCACCATGTGAGAGGTGATTCCAAACAAGAAGGCCACCAGCTTCTCGGTGTTCTATAAGGAATGAATTGCTATGCGTCTGGGTTATTTTATAACAATCCTATGAAAAGTCTATGTATTTTAGCTTGGAAATTGATAAATTTCCATTATCAAAGCAACAAAAAATTAGAGGCAGATACAATGTATCCTCTACTCACCAAAACCTGCATGGAACTTGTTAAAATGTCCTATACTCCCTTGGAAGTACTTTCAGATTGTTATTGGAGGAAAATGACCAAGTGACATGTCCCAAACTTTTCTTTTTCTCATAACTTATTCAAGTATCAACTAGGCATCTACTATACCCCAAGTGCTGTTTATTTTTTTTGTTTTAAAGTGAAAAACAAAAACAAAAATGATGATACAAAATCTCAAAACAACATAATAGATTAACAATGATCAATATGTTGCATGTTGTTATCTTCTAAGTAGTTGCTCAGATAACAAGATATAGGCATGAAAAACTGATCAAACAATGGAAGTACAAACTATTCTTTTTAATGAACTAACAGAAATTAGTAGTATAATTATGTATCTTGTATGTGTGTGTGTGTTTTCTTTCTTTTCTCCTTTCTCTTATCCCATTTGTTCAGTTGTTTTTTTCCATTTGAGAAGTTTATTCTCCTTTTACTTTCACAATATCTACTGTACATTTTGGATCCTATATACTCTATTAGTTTTTTAGACTAGGAGACAATATGATATTTACACATGTGAGTCTGATTTATTTCATTTATGAGTATAGTATCAAGCTGTATCCATTTACCTACAGAAGCCTCAAGTTTATCCTTCTTTATAGCTGAATAGTACTCCATTGTATGACAATATTACATCTTTTTTATCCATTCCACGAATAATGGGCATTTGGGTTGTAGTAAAAAGATTTTTTCACTTTTTAAAACTGCTTTATTGAAGTATAATTGACAAGACACAAGCTATAATACTTAAAATATATAATTTGATATGTTTTGGAATACACATATACCTGTTAAACCACCAAGATAATGAACCCATCCATCATTCCGAGGTTTTCTGGTACCCCTCTATCTCCTTTCTACCTCTCTTTGCTTCCCCATCCTCAAGTAACCACTGATTGGCTTTTCATCACTAGGACTAATTTGTATTTTCTAACTCTGTATAAGGGGTTCTGACTTCATTTCCTCAGCAAATCTAAAATTCATTCACATTATTTGCTATATTTATAGTTCATTTCTTTTGTTTGTTTCTAAGATTTAGCTATTACAAATTGTGCTGCTAAAAATATGAGTGCATATATATCGCTTTGACACCATGTTTTCAATTCTTCTGGGAAAATACCCAGAAAGGGAATAGCCAGGTCAAATGGGACCTCCAATCCTAGTGTTTTGAGGAATCCCTACACTGATTTCCACAATGATTGTACTAGTCTGCACTCACACCAACAGTGAAGAAGGGCTCCTTTTATCCCACAGCTCCTCCAGCATTTGTTATTGATTTCTTGATGACAGTCATTCTTTCTGTAGTGAGATGGAATCTCAGTGTTGTTTAAATTTGTATTTCTCAAATGACCAGTGATGTTGAACATTTTTTCATATATTTATTTGTCATTTGTATTTCTTCATCTGAGAAGTGTGTGTGCATCTCAGATGCCCATCTTTGGATTGGGTCTTTGAATTTGGGAGTCCTGATATTTTTCAACTCTTTACGTGTTCTCCACAGAAGTCCTTTGTCTGAGGAAGAGATGGCTAAAATTTTTTCCCATTCTGTGGGTTGTCTTTTCACTCTGATAATTTCTTTTGGTGTCCAAACCTTTTTAATAAGATGAGACCCCAGTTGTTGATTCTTTGAAGGACTTTCCGTGGAGTTTGGGTTTTGCTCATGAACTCTCTGCCCACCCCTATGTTTTCAAGATTTCTACCTGCCTGGATTTCCAGTAGATTTAGCATTTTTGTTTTACTACTTAGATCTAAATATTAAAATGGACCGAAGGCTGATGGCACAATGGCAAGGGGCTGTCACAGAGCTAGGGGACAGGGTGCTGATGGGGCAACCGCAGGTGCAAATAACTGGTAGATAAGGGGTTAGGGATGGAGGGGGCACCTACCTTCTCCCAGGGAGGAGGAAAGTTCTCCCGGATGTAATGGATGCTTGCATTGAGGAACGGTGTCCAGTGTGTGCTCTCGGACACATCGTGGAATTTTCCTGATGAAACAAAAGCGAGGCTCTAGGCTCATCCAAACCAGTCTCCACCCACCATCCTACCACCACCACTGATGCCGCCTCCCTTCCCCTCGCTCCCTCCAAGCCTCCTGGTTTCTTCTGCTGGAGTTCAAGCATGCCTCCCAGAGTGGAACAGTGGCCGTCACTTCGGAACAGGCAGGGAGCATGTCCCTGATGGCCAAGAGCCCCCCAGGAGGAATAGGCCAGCCTGAGCTGCTCCCGGTACCTCACGTGAACTGGCTGCAAAGGAAGCTAGAAGGTTCCCCTTCCATGCCCTAAAACTCGGGAGCCAAGTTTGGGTTGCTTCATTTATTTGTGGAGGAATTTTAAATATTTACTTTGTCCCTCAGAGTTACTCTCTCTAGAAAGCACAATAGGTGAATCTTCCACAGGCTTTCAAGAACTTGAATTTAAAACAGTTACTTTTAAATGGCATAGGCTTGAGTGATTCATACAAGTATCATTGGAGCAGGCACCCCAGGAAGCATTTCATGGCCCAGGAAGGGTAGAAAAGACAGGGATGTCACCCATTCTCAATCTCCCAGTGTCACAGATTCTTCATGGGCGCCAGCATCAAGGGCAAATGGAAGCAACACTTGGGAATTCGGACTCCTTCGTTCCCACTGCTTTGTACTATGGCTAAAGTAAACACTGCCTGTACCCCAGCTTAAGTTACTGGTTTTTCTGAAAATTCTTTTCAAAGAAGTTGAAATTAAGATATTTGATTTGGTCCAGCTGTATTCCTAAAGATAGAATTTTAAATAATTCCTACTCTCCAGAATATAGTAAAAATCCAGAATGAAGTATCAGTAGCTCTTCAGCCCAACCTCCACTGAATGGAACTGCCATGTTCATACAGACCTAAGGGGACCTGCCGGCATGCTGGATGCTAAAGTCAGCCACTGCCCAGAGCATAGCACAGAAACTCCCCCAGGGATCCATCAGGTCTGTGCTAACCCTCGTAAGACCAGTTATGCTTCTATTGCCCAATATTGAATTAAATTAAATTACTGAAAACATGAACTATGCATATAACAAAGGGAATTATTTTGGACAGTTAAGTATCTAAGAATGTTAAAAATACTTTTAAACAATACAATAAATATGAATCATCAAAAAAAGAAAAAGACCCAGGAGTGGTAACACATGCCTATGTGCCTATAATCACAGTACTCAGGAGGTAGGATGATCACATGAGCTCAGCCTGGGGTACATAGTGAGTCCAGTGCCAGCCTGGCTGACACAGGGAGACCCTCTGTCAAAAAAAAAAAAAATGAGGAATAAAGAAAAGGGAAAAGAAAAAAGAAACACTCCTGTTGAATTAGATGTATATGAAGACAAAGTCAAGACTGAGAAAAATTCCTAAAAATCTAAAGGAAATCTATACTAAAATCCCCATTATTATTATATAAATTATAGCTCTTTTCATTTTACTTTTTTGATTTACGCTATGGTTTGTGTCTGGATGTCCCTCCAACGCCTCATGCAGTCATGGAGGGTGGGTCTTTTGAAGGCAACTGAATCTATTGTTTGCGTTTGGTTCATTGTCTAATGCTGGGACTGGCAGTGTGAGTGCTGCACCCACCCTGGGGCGGATAGCCAGCATACAATATAAGGAAGGGAAAGAGGCTTGCTCCTGCCTTTTGCCCCTTTTACCCTTTTGCTCCTGTTGTTTTTGGTATCTGCTGTAGCCTCCATGTTGCCCCTGTGCCAAGCCACCCTGCCTTGGAGCCACTAAAGTCAGCCACTGCCCAGAGCATAGCACAGAAACTCCCCCAGGGATCCATCAGGTCAGCTGATTATGGACTGAGACCTCCATGAACTATGAACTAAATAAACCTTTCCTTCCTTAATTTTGGATGTTGAGTATTTTGTCTCAGCAATAACAGAAAAGTAGCCAAGACAATTTATGTCATACACCACTCCCAATCTTTATATAAGAGCATATATACTTCTTTATAGAAACATGAAAAATGCTAAATAGTTTTTATTCTTTTTCAACTTTTCTCAGAATTCTTAGTATTGCATATTTTGTCTAGCTCTAAAAATGGCATACACTAAAATGTTTCTCAAATTTAATGAACACACAATGGATTCTAACTGCAGGAGTGAGTAGCCTCTAAATACTTCAACAACCCCCAAAGACATCACTGTATACTTTTTAAATGAGATAAAGATAAATTTTTAAATGAGATAAACACTTAGACAACCCTAAGTCAGCAGAAATAGTTTCTACAAGACCTGGATGGTTTTTATTTCACAGCCTTGCCATTCTCTTCCACCTACACAGTGACTCTGAGGTCACCTGCTTCAAGTGGCTTCATGGTCCCTTGGGTCTGGTTAGGCTGTTTGGCTAACAGAACTAACAGGAAGTCATAGCAAAGGGGCACGAGGGACTAGGTTGGGAAGTCACAGTGGGCCTGCTGCTCCTGCCAGGTGGCCTCTCTATGAAGCTCTCCTCTGTCTGCAGGTCTAGCAACTGCTCCCTGCCCTGCCCTGTCCCTTGGGCGTCCTTAAATCTAATCCATATCTGTGAAAATTATTCTCTTTTTAGATGCCTCTCAAAGGGCTGGGGATTTAGCTCAGCGGTAAAAGCACCTGCCTTGCAAGCACACGGTCATGAGTTCGATCCCCAGTACCGATAAAACAAAACAAAACAAAAAACTAAAAGTAAACCATCAAATTTAGATGCCTCTCAAGGCACTCAGTTTGTTTTTTTTCCAAGCCATTTTATTTCAAGGAGAAAAAGAAAAAAAAGAAGAAAAAAACTAAGAGGGCACTGGGAAACCGAGCAACCAGCCTGCCACCCTGGTAAGTGGCTGTGGTCTAGGAAGCCTCGGCCACCCCACGGCGAGAACCAACAGCATCTCCTGAGATCCGAGCCATGTTGGAACTTAGGGCACTGGGAAACTGAGCAACCAGCTCACCACCCTGGTAAGCAGATGTGAGTCTACTGGCTTGCAGGCCAAGAATCAAATATCCCATCCCATCCCATCCCCTCCCCCGTTAGCAAGTGGGATCCAGAGATCTGAGCATCTCTTGGGAGGTGACCATAGCAAATAAGAGGGATTTCCTTCTACCGTCTCTTTGAAGGCAAATATTTTTATCATTGTTTTGCTTTGTCCTGATTAATGGTATTGCTCTATTCAATATTCTGTTTTGATAAGTTCTATAATATTCTGTATTTCCTTTGATTTTGCTATACCTGATTGAAAGAACAACTATTGTGAAGATAAAGAGATATACTATGGTATCTATTACTGTTATCCCGGTAACCTGCTGTGAAGTTCTGTACCAATTTCACTACCCTGTCTCAGTTGGCTTTATCCTATCCTTTTCTGTTGTATTTTACTATCTTCAAATTAATAAAAAAATTTTTAAAAAACTAAAACATAAGTTTAAAACGCATGAATCAGGGGAGACCAATGGTACATACATTGAAGGCACTCAGTTTGAATGTGACTTCTATGCTCCCTGGGGCCCTAACTCATATACCCCAGTTTATGGATAACACTACCTTAGATTTGTATCACACTTCTCAAATACTCTGCATGGAAGTCAACCATCCAGTGACCATGCAGGGTCTGCAATACCAGTGCTGTATTACAGGCATGGTAAGAGACACTAAGTATGACTTTTTCAAGGACACATGCTAAAAGGCAATATAGAAGGAATGCAAATTCAGACCTTTTGATTTCTTGCAAAATGTCTTATCCCTACCACAAAGCAGTAAAACAAGTAAGGATACTAAGAATGTGTTTCATCAAAAAATAAAATTTTCTGAATTTCTGAGCTTAACCAGGTAAGCCACTGACTACCAATAGCAGAAAATATATTGTGCCATTATACACTTTTAAAGTCACAGCCATTCCTATTAACCTATTAAGTAAAAATGACATCATTTGGTATGCAAACCTTACCTGCAAATCTTACCTGATTTGCAGAAGCTGGGGTAAAAAGCATCAGGAAACACGGCTCCAGCCTGATACGCATCTTGGTGTTCTTTTAACAGCTGGAGAGCCAGAAAATATAGAGATTAGGGGGCCAGAGGCAACATCCTTGGAAACACAGAACCCATTGATTTTTAGCTGTGAAATCCAGGACTCTCAGGGGAAGGGATGGATGGAAAGAAGGGGAACAGGCAGGCAGGCATTAAAAAAAATGGTAAAAACTTGCATAACCCAAGACAACACATTGCAATATATAACTTCATATTCTTGTCTAACAAACATTTGCTAATTAAAAAGCAGCAAAGATAACCTATTTAAATTTCATTCCCTTCCATTTTTTTTTTCTGTCTATCCAGTAGAGCAGAATTTTCTTGACCCTATTTCACAGACTCAGAACTGGTTCATGATAAGATTTGCAAGGATCCACAGTGACATGTAGAAAGTACAGAGATAGAAAGATGGGCAGGCAGGCAAACAGTCAGGCAGAGGACATGCGTATATATACACATTCATAGCAGTTTGTAGCTGCTACCTCTCAGTCTAAGACTGTGTCCTTCATGTTGTTTCATGGCTACTAAGATATCCTTTCATATTTAAAATTATGTGAAATGCACAGTGTTTCGCAATGTTCTTCCTTGGGAGATTGGCTTGATAGTCCATTCTTACTCCCTGTGGCGCGCCTAGCAGCACATGCCTGGACTGCCCAAACTGAGTCGGGGGGTGGGGCACAGCCTCCTCCATGGACCCCACTTGCTTGTGCTAACATGGAAGCATGTGGTGTTTGTACAGTGGAGGTGGCAGAGATGTGCCAAGTGTCCCATGTGCTCCTAGGTGAAGTACAGGGCATCCAGTTTTCAAGAAGATTGTGACTGTGGTGATGTCTCACAGTCAATTGTCAAGATGGTGGCTTCTTAGTTTCCAAACCATGTATAAGCCCATTGAATCTGCTGGTAGCAAAAGGGGACGTGGCTGTTACTGCCAATCAGCTGAGGGTTCTTTTGCTCAATTCAGATGGAAACAGCAAAGTGAAACTCAGTTAGTGGCTCTGCTCTCAGCCCTTAGTGTTACAGCTCAGAGCTCTAGCAGCCTAGCAGTCAAGCATAACCCTTGCCAACTACCCATTAATGCCCAGTAGACACTGTCCATCCCTGCTGTAGTCTCTGGAGCTTTTCAGGGCTAGCTGTGCCTCATGTTTGCAGTTGTGTTTCAAGGCAATCTTCTCTGGCTGTGCTACCCAGAAAAAGAAGCCATAGTAGATTTATAAGACCTGCTGAGTCTTCATTGCCTAGCAGATTTTCAGGACCAACAGTGCTAGGCCTTTATTGAACAGAGCCTGTGCTGAACGCAGGGAGTGACGTACATCAGAGAGAACCCTTATAGACCAGCTCAAGAAACTGGATAGAAATTGCTGCTTATATAACAGCAGCAAACTTGTGGTTGACCCAATAGTTAAGTCTGTGATTGATTCAAATTCAAGCCTTGATTGGTCCAAATTCAAGTCTACTGCTCAGCTCAAATTCACACCTGCCGCAATCAGGCCAGACATTTTTCAGAGTAGGCATGGGGTGTCAGGGTGTTCAGGACTGTCGAAGCTGTCATGGCAGCAGTTCAAAGGAATTTTGGAAAATGCTATTTAATTGACAGCTGTCACACCTGTGTCAAAATGGTGGGGCCAAAACTAAGGGACTCTTCAGGAAGGCTGTGCTCATCACAGCTTACTGGGGTGTGAGGAGGGTGGGGATGAGATGCTTCCCCAGTCTCTGCCACTTCTTCAGAAAGGCAGCAGCCTCAGAAGCAAGTAAAAACGGTTGTACCTCTTGTCAGAGCAGCCTGGAGAACAGGCACAAAGTAACTCAAGGGTGCCAGGAGGACACTGGGGCAGGTTGTTCCCATCCATACTCAGGAGAGGGAGCTGGGGGCTAAGCATGCCCATTCTGGCGGCTGCAGAAAAGGATCAGGCCATTTCTCCTCTGTCTTTGTGACAGCAGCCCTGCTGCAGAGCCTGCTGGCTGTTCTGGGTCCAGTTCTGGTTTTTTCTGAACACTCATCCTGGCCCTGGCCCTCCAGCTCCCACACAAGCTCGGCACAGTAAATTCCCAAATTCTCGGCACGGCATCCTCTCTGCCTGAGCCAGCTGAAGGGCCTCCCAAGATCTATGAACCCACTCCACTTGATAAGGCAAAACTGAGGTTTGGTGACACCACATTTTTATGTTCTGAGAAAGACTTACAATAATGTGGACCATCCATAGAGGCAACAAAGATGTATTTTGAGAACGTAAAACAAGGAAAAGGCAGAATCATCTATTCTTGTTTTTTGTTTTTCCCACAGAAACAGAATCACTCCTTCCTGAGGACACTGAATGCCATGCCAATCAGGAAGGCTGGGCCCAGTAGGAGGAAAAACCACCAGCACACTGATGCCTCACACGTTAGGTTTAGAAAGAGATGTGTGACAGGAGACCTCTCCGCTGGTGCTCTAGAAGCTCCTGTCTCTCACAGGCTCTGAGGCCAAGTCCTCCCTGTGGAAGGAGACAGAACACCATCAAGACCATTAGGTCTTGCTCTACTTGGGGCCATCAGTCATAGGAATCGATAAAGTTGGTAAAGTCTCTTTGAAAAGATAGCCCGAGTTGGACTTTTGTCACTGAAAAATAATAATTAACTTTATTGAATATTTACCCTACCAGCCAGTGTTCAAAGGACTTTCTTAAGACTGGTTGAATCTACCTCATCCAGTGAGGTACATACATTATGTAACATGACAAAATAATTCTGAAATCAATTTTAAAAAATAAATGTGCAAAAGAATCAGGAAACTGCTAGAGAAAACAAAAAAGAGGACCCCTGAGCGAAGAGGTATCTTTCACATATGAAAATATATTTTTATGCTACAGAAATAAAATACTAATGATACTAGGACCAAAAACACAGATGGAGGTGGGGTGCGGCCCAGTGATAGAGCACTTGCCTGGCATGAACCAGGCCCTGGGTTGCATCCTCAGCACTCTATTCTCCAAAAGGAACAGAGCCCCAAACCAGAATAAAGATTACAGAAACAAACTCAAGCTAAGCGCACAAACAACTTACAGAGTGATAGGATAAATAAATGATAGGGTTCACCAACTAGGGTTGTCACAACCCTAGAGCAACTAGTATTGCATCTTTACACCAGTGAATCTGTGTAGGTGACACTGGGGTGAAGTTAACATTATTGACAACAGATCACTGGATCTCCATCATGCTTTATTCCAAAATAAATACAGGGTAAACTAGAAAATTAAGTATCAGAAATGGAGCCAAGAAATTAACAGGTCAAGATTTAAGGTAATAATCATAGAGTGGGAATGATTTTTCTAAGCAAAACACATAGGTAGAAACCATAAAAGAAAAGGTTAATGAATTTCACAACACAAAACTTTAAGAGTTTTACATCTTTATATCTTTGCAGAGTGTTTACTAATTAACTGAAAAGTAGAAAATAATTATTAACTTTTAAATATAAAAATATGACAGACACAACGTTACCTCAAGGATAAAAAATTAATACAGTATCCCTGAGACTTCTGTTTTAGAAAACTGGAATTGATATACTCTTTCTTATGCTTCCTGCTAAATATGACTGAAAACCCTGGAAATCATAAAATAAATGTAAGATAACCCTGAAAAGTGAAGTTGAATATGATAACCTCTCTGATTTCTCTTTTTTGCCTCACATGTCCCAAACTGGATCTGGAAAAGCTACACATGCATATGCATGTGCATGCATGCACACACACACACATGCACACACACACAGCAATAAAAGCCTGTTCTTTTTAACCGTTGGTCAGGGGAAGTACAGGCCAGCAAGACAAAAAATGTCTAACCATAACCCCTGATTCAGCTAGGAGAGGTGGTACACTCCTTAATGTTAACACTCTTCAAGGCTGAAACAGGAAGACTGGAAATTCAAGGTCACCCAGGGAAACTTGGCCTCCTAACAAGACCCTGTCTCTGCATGAATGAATGAATGAATGAATGAATAAAATAAATGGTTAGGGATACAGCCCCGTGTGAAGACCCTGAGAACCAGAGAGGTCTCAAAAGTAAAAGACTCAAAAGATGCCAACACTGAGCTTACCAAGATGTCATAGTTACCTGACAAATTTTAAAACGTTTCAGTGATAAACTCCAAGCACCCTTAAACAAACAGGAAGTCTCGGTAAAGGAAAAGAAGCCAGGCATGGTGGGGCACACCTGTAATCCCAGCACTTGGAAGGCTAAGGCAAGAAGACTGCTGTGAGTTCAAGGGCACCCTGGGCTACAAAGTGAGTTGAAGGTCAGCCTGATCTACATAGCAAGACCCTGTCTCAAAAAGACAAAAAAAGAAAGGAAAGGAGGGAGGAAGGGAAGCAGG